>JAODLJ010000023.1:52640342-52651063 GCA_027576115.1 Cathorops melanopus
GCTCTGCCATTTTGTTTTTCTCTACTCACAGTATATGAGCTGATATCCTAGTCGGAGAGTAGCCAATCAGAGCATGCAATTGCTCATATCCAGTGAATGTGGATAGAATAATGATTATTATCGTGTAGTATGGGACAGCAGACAGGGGAAAGTTCAATCAGAGTTCAGCATGCATGTATTACTTTGCTTCTCTACTCACGATTGTAATAACATCTATACCTGTATACCTTTTCTCAGTGCTTATATACTACACTACTGTATATTTGTGCATAGCAAAAGCTCACGTTTTAAGTTCATCTGGAGTTAAGAAAATGGTGGGTGTTGATCACACAGAGAGGATTTAATTTCATACGTTTCACACTTTACCTTATTGCATGTTGAGATTTTTACTCACGTAACTCATCTAAAATGTTTATTTCATATGGAAGGTTTAATTTGAACTGTATGTAGTGTCACATATATTACAGAAAATATATATTTATTTACATTCATTTCAACTCTAAATTGTTGTAAAACAATTTAGTTCAGGTCAAGTGGACATTTGAAATGCTTGGCTTTTACTTCACTTTCAGAGTAATACTTTTAAAAATTGTTTTAATTCTTCTGCTTCTGATTTTTGACTTTCACTCTTTTAATAAAACATTACCATTAATTCTAAATGAGCATAAAAGAATGTCATCCTGACTAACATTTCATGGTGCCTGGAGGATTGATTTTCTTTCTTCCTTTCTGTTTTCTTTTGTTTCCACTCTAGATGTAACCTGCCCCCACTGTCCAAAGAATATATTGATGACGTAGGCAGGAAGACCCAGTTAGTGACCGCTAATCCCAGTATTATAGAGAAGAGGTAATTCTATGTGGGTTTTGTATTCAATAAATTATCAATATGAGTAAACGGTGCTCTGGTTCATCATAGATGTGTGACATGACAATCTTGCCCTGCTTATATTACAAATTAATATAAATACTCAGGTGATAATAGAAAGTCACACGCGCTGATTGGTTGAGAAATTCGGACTATTTCTCAATACTCACCTCGATTGACGGCAAAATGACGGCCGATCGCTTTGTCACCGTAAGTGAAGAAGAATTAGAAATTATGAAAGAAAATGCTGTTCCTAAAAGCACTAAAGATGCTACAAAGTTTGGTCTAAAACTGTTCAAAGGTAAGGTGGAATTGTGATTTATTTTATTGATTTCAAAACAACATATTTTATTTTGCATGGCATAGATAAGTGATACAAGTCTGCGCTGCACTGTTATTATATCTGCATGTCGCTTTTGAAGTTTGAAATAAGTGATTTTTTTAATACAATTTTAAAAAAAATCATCATCATCGAGTTCCTGTTGCGCCAATAGTATCGCGTAGAGCATTTGCAAAAATCTTCCATTCCTTTCTGTCCTTTGCAGCTACTGCTGTCTTGTTCCAACTCTTCCGGCCACAATTTCCCCTAGAAATGTTGCAATTCTTGCTCCTGTTTCCGTAACCATTGATATTTTACGGAAGCGGGTGGTTAACCCTCTGCCCAACCCAGAGGACCAGTGACTATTCTTCATCTGGCCTCTGTCTCTCAACCAATCCAGCGAGGTTGCACCTACCAGGAGCATAAGCCCCCACTGGCATAGCTCTTAGGATCCTCAAGACACACAAGCTTCACCGCCATGAGACACGACAAGGTGTCAGTCACGGCAAAGTTTAAATAATCACCTGTGTATTTATACTATAACAATTATCCACCTCAAGCTCAGTGAACACCAGTGAATAATTACCTTGACTTCGTCTCGGTTATTATTCACCGATATTCACTTAATCTTCAGCGAATAATTGTTAAATATAAAGACAAACCAGTGAGATGAGATCTAAACATCTGAAGACTCTAAACTGGTGAGATTTGTCTGAGATTACGTTTAACAGTTATTCCACGAAATCAAGTCATACATGAGCTGATAGCTATAAGCCATGTACGATGAGATTGAGTGGAATAACTTTTATTCTATCCACATTCACTGGATTTTGAGAAACGGAGCATTTTTATTTTTCGCAAGTTCGATAAATAAAAACTTTATACAAAATTTCCGACAAAATCATTTCTTCTTAGAATGTAAACAAGCCAGTGAAATGACAGCAGCATTTTCTGAAAAATGCTAATCATAATTCTTGAAAACTAAAATACATTCTTACCATCAAATACTTTCATTTCATATTCTTTTTTTTTTATATATTATTTAGGGGTTTTCTTCTTCTTTTGGGTTTTTTTGGGCAGTTAAACCAACTTAAAGGTGCATTACTGCCACCAACTGGGCTGGAATGTGGAACAGGCACCATTGTTGGAAAATAATAATTAAAAAAAAAAACAACCTTATATTCCTTTAGCTATTTCTGTTTCTTTTAAATACTTGACAATTTCTGGGGTTTTGTTTTCGAGTAGAGTTTTTATTTTGTCCTCAGTTGGTTCAGCAACACGCGCCGCCATTTTGTTTTTCTCTACTCACGGTATGAGCTGATATCCTAGTAGTAGAGTAGCCAATCAGAGCGTGCGATTGCTCATATCCAGTGAACGTGGATAAAATAATGTTAATGATAAATTTATCAAATGGCATGCGATTTTAATGTTATCCAATTTATTTTTTGTCCAGTAAGTAAACAGCAAGGCAAAAGTTTACGACTGCAACTTTTTTCTTCTTCTTCTTTTTTTTTTTTTTAAGCGCTCGCAGTCCCGCCCACTTGTTTTCTGTTGGCTCACAAATCCGAGGTTCATGAATTGCCAGGTCAAAGTTCACTCAGATAAAGAAACAAATACACCTTTTATGTCCTGCGTCCCTTCCCCTTCAGTGAATTGGTTTTTTCACCTGATGAAAACCATTCATTCATCTGGTTGCTAGTACCTATTTAATGTACTACTTCTAAATGCTTCATGCAAACTAATTTTACAGGGAGCTTTTCTTCATCTCATCAGAGATCATTTGGTTGAGATGTGATAAATTTATTCTTATCTATGAGCAAGTAAATCATCAACACTGTGATTAGACAGGAGGTCCAAAGATGAAAAGAATGAGAGAGATAGAGAGAGAGAGAGAGAGAGAGAGACACACATGCAGGCAGAGAGAGAGACAGACACAGACACGCAGGCAGAGAGAGACAGAGAGACAGGCAGACACACACGCAGACAGACTTTACCTTTTTTGATGATATGAGCTAAGGTCAATGTCAGACTCTGCCTGTAAAGAAGACATGAAAGTTATGTTTCCCAAATCATAGTAAGTCACACCATTAACTTCTTTGAATTTCATTTGATCTCATCAAAATGCCTCTTTTAAACATTCAAGGACAAGTTATGGAGAAACTGACAGCATCAAGTTACCCAGACAGAGGAACACGGAAAGAAAAGGGGAAGACCCTGCCACACAGTATCGTTTACCAACGTCGAACACATCAGTCTGATGTGCAAAGGGTCTGCCGTTCGTGTGTACAAGTAATTACTCACATGAGAGCAAAAACTGATCTATTAAACGAGTAGATTTTATCGAAAGTGCGGTCAATCAAGCGAAAGTTATTTTGGTCAACAGGTCATTGATGCAAAATAAGTAGAGAGAGTGAAAAACATTTTTATATTCAAATGAATTCTCCTACTCATCATAACAATCGACTTCCTCTTGGAGCTTTCTGGTCCAAGTTTATAGATCCCCTAAAGGTTTGCCTTTCACAGCCTCACCCTTGCTACAGTGGATAATCTGGAGGACACTGTTGACATGTACCCAAGAACTGCTGCTATAATCGAAGTCTACCATGTGCTCATCCCAGGACTTCTACTCACTATATGCACATAAATCAACATCCTTCTGCCTTTCCTCTTCTACAGCTATATACTGTAAGGATATAGCTGTAGAAGAGGACAGCTGTATTTTCCAAAGTCCCCTTCTGAGCCTGGTTCCTCTTGTGTTGTCTTAGGGAGTTTTTCCTTGCCACAGTTACTTCTGTCTTACTCACCAGGGATCTCAGTCTACTTAACAGTTATTCCATGAAATCGCGTCATACAAAGGCACACAGCGCCAAATTGGCTATAAGCCATGTATGACGAGATTGAGTGGAATAACTGTTGTTATATCCACATTCACTGGATTTTGAGAAACAGCATTATTTTTGCAAATTCGATAAATATTATACAAAACGTCCGACAATAATTTCCGCTTAGAATGTAAACAAACCAACGAAATGACAGGAGCAATTTGTGAAAAATGCTATAATAATAATAATCATTTTTGAAAAATAAAAAGATACATTCTTATCATCAAATACTTTTATTGTATTTTTTTGGGGTTTTGTTTTCGAGTAGAGTTTTTATTTCATCCTCGGTTGGTTCAGCAACACACTCTGCCATTTTTTTGTTTTTCTTCTTTAGGGTTTTTTGGCAGTTGGCAAACCAACTTAAAAGGTGCATTACAGCCACCAACTGGGCTGGAGTGTGGAACAGGGGATATTTGAGGGAAAGAAAAAAAAATAAAAAAAATACACAACTATATATTTTTAGCCATTTCTGTTTCTTTTCAATACTTGACGATAAAGCCGTCATTTTGTTTTTCCTCTACTCACAGTATATGAGCTGATATCCTAGTAGTAGCCAATTAGAGTGCGCAACTGCACATATCACACATAGTGAATGTGGATAGAATAAAATCAGAACATCTACAAAGCTGTCCACTGTTAAAACTGCTGCACAGATTAAAAAAAAAAAAAAAAAAAAAAAATCACAAGTCAAGCAAAGAAACTTGACAATAGGGAGGGGCTCCTTTCTTTTCCATATTGACAGTGTTGAGTGAAATACAGTTAACCCTCAAAGTAAAGGGGAATAATCTGAAATCTTACCTGCAGGAAAGCTCCATCCCCAAAATGTAGTACTTCCAGGATTTTGTTTGACTGGATGAAAGCTGTAGACAGACAAAGAACACATTCTCATGAGTTTTAGGCATCAGCACAGAATGCAAAAAAACAAAAAGTTTAAGTGTCGGTCTCCGAAAGCATGAAATTCATACGCTGTTCTTCAAAAGGCAGCACAAAGGATGACCGAAAGAGGGGACCATTAGATCCAGCCTGACATTCCTTCTGTTTAAATCAATCACCCAAGACATTTATCACCATACAGATCAGTGTGCATTCATCATGATGGAACATCATGTTCAGCTTTAAAAATACTTCCTTGAACTGCTACATTTTTAATCTCTTTCAAAATAGCACACAATGGAAAAAGGAGTCAAAAGTGGTCATGTTGTAGTTCTCGGCTATTTAAAACCAGACAAAGATAGTCCGCCATCATAAAATCTATGATCAGGGAAGAGGTACAGAACCAGCAGGATGCTAAACAGCTTCTTCCCATAAGCTGCAAGAATAATAAACCGTGTCCCCTCCCCACACACATACACCCACATCCCGCCCCCAACAGCTTGACAGCTCGTCACCTGTCAAGATGATCCAACCTCACCAAGAATGAAACACAAACTGTTTATGAGCTTGGCTGCTAAGGGGTGTCTGAACATCAGATTGTTTTTTAGTTCTCGTTACCTCGCCCGGGACAGAGTACACCAGGGGGGCAAGGTATCGTTTTCAGTGGGGTTTCTTTCTTTGTTAATGATATTACGGGAAAACAGCTGGATCAATCTTCATGAAACTTTCAGGACAGATAGACATTGGTCTCAAATAGAACCTCCAACATTTTGAGGGTCATCCAGTCAAGGTCACCAAAAAGGTCAAAATCGGTTTTTTTGCGATATCTTCCTTCATATTCATTCAGACGTGTTCTGATTGGCTGAGAGCAGTATGGTGTACGAATGAGAATCAGAACCACGTTTACTGGCCAAGTATGTTCACACACAAGGTCAAAATCAAGGTCAAGGTCACCAAAAAGGACAAAATCATTTTTCGCGATATCTTCCTTCATATTTATCGTAAGTGCTACCGGGCAAGGTTTGCTTTGCCTGGCAACACTTGTTTAGAGATCGTGTTTGAATGGTTGTTTTAGATTTTAAGAGACCGATAATTTAACTTTTTAAAACCAATAACTTTCGAATTGCACTGCATTATGCTGATGAGAAACTTGTGTATGCAAATACTCAGGGAAATGACAAAGTGACTCTAGACTCAAATAGAAACTTTAGAGAGTCTGGTGTCTTTATAGGCATTTCTCCCAATTTGGCTCCAGAATGCAAAAATCTAGCAATAATTACGCAAGTTAGCATCAGTAACTTTGGACTGTGAGAACATTTTGTTTTTTAATTTGAGATATCAAAGGCTAGACGTTGGTCTTTATTTCAATTCTGGATTGCATCACTGTTTAAAATGATTTTTTTTCTTTTATCTCGAACACATCACATCACTTCAGACTGAATCTTTGGTGTACAGCAGACAACGAACCATGTTTTATAGGAAAAAATGAATCTGCATTGATTGGTTGAACATTCGACCAATGCTAAAATCATCCTAACCTGTTCCAAGCAACTGACCAGGGCAACACAATAAGCTGCAATACTCTAGTTATTGTACAACTGCGTGATGAGCAATATGATGAGCTGTTGATTAAGCAGCTAGAGGACAGTTTATCGAATTTGTCCTGTCTTTTACTGAAGCAGAAATATTTTTCAATGACTAACTCATCACCAATCCATTCATTTTATTTTAAAAGAAATCCGCCAACCATCTTCTGGGCACCAGTCAGAAACTCTTTCAACAACAGGTTGTTCATTATTTCACAATCCATACGTAACCTGTTCAAATACTACACAAAGCTGTAGATAATATAATGTAAGTAAGTATCTGGTTGTCGAGTTTCCTGGAAGAAAAAAAGATAAAGGCTTTCTGAAGGTCTGCCATGACAACATCTATAGGAACGTAAAGACAATTTAGCTCCAAGAAAAGAGAGAGGAGAAAAATAATAATAATATAACAGGTGACAAATTGCCCTACGCTCACACCAAACATGGCAAGTGTGTCAAAATTCGCTCTGACTGCTCTGCCAACAATGCTGCCAAGTTCACGGATGCTCGGTGACATAGATGAAATAGGTGGCTACAAGGTCGTTCAGAACACTTCGTCTTGCAAACTTGATTTAAGAAGGGTCACGTCAACTGGTATATTTTAATAAAATTAAAATATAATTTTAAAAACTGGTTAACAATACCATTAGGGAGACCAGATAGATTTTTTTTTTTTTTTAAACAAGGCAAAAAACAAACCACCACCACACCGGCTTACATTTTAAAACATCCAACATACACCTCATCTTTTAATACCTCCCGTTTGACAGCATCATTCAAGGTCACATGCAATAGCCAGCACACTTCTGTACGCTATGGTGCCAGTTAGCATACAATTCCCTCCTATTTTCACAAAAATACATTTTCCACTTCATCAACTCGCTTGAAACACCTACAGTTTCCGACACCTTGGTCTATGCTTCTTTTTTTAGTTGGGGTTTTTTGTTGTTTTTTTGTTGTTTTTGTCCCTGTATGCAAACGGACAGAGCATAAAAAATAATGAGGAAACCCGCCACTGCAATTATTAATTTCTCCTCCATGGCAGGATACTTGTGAACAGTTTGAATGGAACCAAATTTACAACACTCTTCTCCAGGATTCTTTTGAGCGAAGCACTCCTCAATTTCGATTGATTGCTGCGAAAACATCACGGCTCATTAACAAAGTTGCTTGGACTTCAGCTTCATTCTGATGCCCCCAACGATGTCGGTTACGTAGAAAACGAATGACTTCCTTTCATTTTGACACTCTTGCTGCATCTGGCGTGAACGTAAGATGAAGGGAAAAACTGGTGGCTCAGTCATGCTGCAGAAGGCATTTTGCTGTTACGAATCCACCTGTCCTCTGAGAGGGAAGCATCACTGCAAATCAATACAAAGTTCTTCAGACTGATATGACAAAGACTCAATTTCACCTCAGGATTATTAAAGCATCTCTGATTCTGAAGCATTTCTATCCTGATCTGAGTGGTCTCTTTCAGGAGGACTCCACCCCATCACAGGGCACGAGGGCTCACTGAACATTTTGATGAGAATGAAAATAAAAGCAACACACACGCTATGGCCTTCATACTCACTTCAGATCTTAAAACTTATGGCTGATTTTAGACTGAAGTATTAAAGGTGACGTACTACTTCTCCACAAGCTGACAGTTCCCTGAGGTCTGAATGAAATGTCTGCGACATGCTTTGGTCAAAATATTACAAGGATAAAGCAACACAGCACCTTCTCACCCCGTCTCAACAGCTGTGTTCACAATAGCCGATTTGAGTCCTGATCCTTTAAATGAGAAACTATTCAAACCCCCCCCGGCCAAATCAGGAAACACGTTCCTCATGACTATTTATCCACAAAGGCAGTTCTGAACTGAGATTCTGGCGGCATAATTCTAACGAGCTCAGCTTGTGACATAAAAAGGGGAGCAAAATCTGAATGGCTTGTTGAAGCACATGTTTTCTGAAATACTCCGCCCAAAAGAAACTGACTGGGTTGTCTTATTTCAGCATTTGTGGGTTGGTAGGCACTCCAGATACCCAAATGTATGTGCACAAGCACTGGAAAAAGTAAGTTTTTCCATAACATGTCCCCTTTAAGGGGCACACACACAGGAAATTATTTGCTCGTCGCCCATCGCTATGTAGTCAGTCGCTCGTGGACATTCCAGGCTCTGGGTGCCTAGGTATTGCCTCTTGTTTTTTTTTAACGTCCTGTCAAAGGTATCCTTTGCTCCCATTGGTAGTCACCTCAAAGTTGAGAGGAGCTTGAGACCATCCCACTTCATGTTGCCAACGGATATTTCATCAGTCATCAATACAAGTCACCGAATTTCATTGACGCCCCATGGTCGAGTCACCACGTTGCTGATGGTCTCTTCTCGTGTCTACAGCACTCTCCATCACCATCATCAAAACACCGATTGAGGAAATATCTTTTGGAAGAATGGAGGTTACATGTATTATATTAATAATTTACAGTCCCAGTCAAAAAATTGACACCCAATTCAATGGTTTTTCTTTATTTTTATTAGACAGACACTCAATGTCTTAAAGTAATGATGGAGGTCATTTCTCTTTACTTAGTTGAGCGGTTCTTGATATAATATGGATTACTAGGACTATTTACTATATTTTAATTATTTACTGCTTGATCTCAAAAACACATGAAGGCAAGAAACTCGTCCAGTAATTAACGTTTGACGAGGCACCTGTTAATTGAAAAGCATTCCAGGTGACTACCTCATGAAGCTGGTTAAGATAATGCCAATAATGTGCAAAGCGTCATCAAGGTAAACGCCGGCTTACTTTGAAGAATCTAAAATATGAAACACATTCTGTTAGCACTTTTTTCCTTTCCCACATAATTCCATGTTATTTCACAGTTTTGATGTCTTCAGTATTGTTGTACAATGTAGAAAATAGTCCAAATACAGAAAAACCTATGAATGAGTAGGGGTGTCCAAACTTTTGACTGGTACCATGTATAAAAACAGAAAGCCAATTTGCAGGTAGCTGAAAACAGCTTTGCATAGGGATAGAATGCAATAGAAAAGATTTAATTATATGATAACCATGTAAGCGAATAATACAATTTGGTTAGGGAAATTCCTGGATAATGACTGCTAAAAAACATTTTTCCGAAATGACTCGGGGGGGGGTCGTCTCAGCCTTTAGCAATTTAATAACACCACAACAACTTAAAAATATCATCATACTAATGTACTGTTGCATCCCTCACCCTATTAAATGAATTTCCAGGAAACTTGGTGGCATCTTAAGATCTAGCCAAGCAAATTCGTTTATAGGGGGTGGGAGCACAGCAAGAGAGAGAGTCTCCTCGACTCACTAGGTAGGTGGTCATTTTTTAAGCGCAACTTAATAAATCACGATACAATCAGACATGCGTGGCAGAATAACTTTAGTCATTTAACAAGAGTCTCAGTGTCCCTTTCAATCAACAACACTTGAAGTGCATTTACAAGGTCGCATATTAAACAAAACCAACGGCTCTCTAGACTACCTACTTCTCATATTCAGCTGCATATCGCTGTCCTCTTGGTGCTATTATTAGCCAGATGAGTGGTGTAACTTTAGTAAAGCGTGGAGTGGAAGAGACGAGTCATGAAGAGCTTTACACTCGCACAGTTAACAGTCGTCTTGTACACACATGTACAAGGGCAGAGAACACAAGTTCATGCTAGAATATGTTATTAATCATCTGAACAGTCGAACTCAAAATGAAGACAATTACCGCTTTCTTGGTTCACTTTCTGTCTAATGCTGCATTTTAACTTGTATTTCTTGTACATGTACTATAATCATTGTATGTGAAGTGATATTTCACAACAAACATAATAAAAGAGGACAGTAAAGGGTTTGTTCAGAGTACTGCAACCTGCTTCATCACAGCAAGTTACGTTTAGAAAGGTAGATAAGATATAACGTGCATTAATGCACATCTGTTTCATTAAGAAGAAGAAGAGCAGTGGGCAGCCATGTTACAGCACCCGGGGAGCAGTTGGGGGTTAGGTGTCTTGCTCAAGAGCACTTCAGCCCAAGGCTGCCTCATGTTAACCTCACCACATATCTTTGAACTGTGGGGGAAACCCACACAGGCACTGCGAGAACATGCAAACTCCACACAGAAAGGCCCCCGTTGGCCACTGGGCTCAAACCCAGAACCTTCTTGCTGTGAGGCGA
>JAODLJ010000023.1:53606154-53617428 GCA_027576115.1 Cathorops melanopus
ACTTGTGTATTAAGAAGTTTTTATTGCAAATTTTATTGCTGATTATGCATTGGCTGCAGTTACCATGGAATGACCCAGTGCCATTTTTGCTGGGTGAAGTTTATTCGCATTTGGTATGACCACTGCTTTAGCTGAGAAAGCAGAAAAGCATAGTTTTCAGATGTTTCCCATATCGCTGTAGGAAGGACCAAAAACGCTGCAGCTAAACCTTGGAAGTAGGCACCTTTGTGTTTTCTTTACATATTGTAAAGAATATTTTACAATATAGTAAAATACTATACTTTGTACTACATACAAGGTGTAGTAGTGTATACATTACAGACTAGATTAAGAAAATGAAACCATGTAGTGAATTAACTTGTTTCTCATGGAGTCAATGTTTTTGTTTGTGCAACTTGTAGCTTAGATACTTTTTAAATGAGCTGGACATTCACGTTTAAATTGAAGTACCAGTCAGACACAAGTCATAAAAGTGGTCCCATTTAAACAACATGTCCGTAAAATTCAAAATGCTTACGTCACACAACATCTGTCATGTAAACCTACAATACATTGTCAACAATTTATCTGGAGCATAAAGTATATTCTACAACAAAACTGTAACATCTGTATTTCAGGTGCCAAAACAAAACATGCATTTTCATCTATTTCTCTTCTTCCTGTTTACTATTCGCCTTCATATTTGATGGACAGCTAAAATCCTCTGTTCTGCATGTGCATGGCTTTCCAAACTTTGTCTCTAATGCTTCTCAGAAGCAGCTTTGATGAAAAATAAACCAGGCTTTAGTGACTGTAGCCAAATTAACATGCTAATGAGAATTGAAACAACTGCAAACAAAATTGCATAGGCAGCATTCAAAGCTCTTGCCCTACCATCACACTGGTGCTTGGAATGGCAGCAAATTAATTTCACCTCTTACACAATATGACATGCTCAAAGCTTTTGATGTTGATAGATTTCTTTTGAAAGCAATGCATATATTTCATCTTCTTTTTTCTTCCTATTCATCTCTCTCTGCCAAGAGAGTCAGCTTCTGTTCAATATATTACATTTTTCAGGTCAAACAAGTCACTCCACTAGTAAATTGTCTTCTGTCTGGTCTTTCAGCCACTTACTATGAGGCAGAAACAGGAAGAGGAAGTAAGGGCCAGGCTTGTATTCTCTGGCTGTTGCGGCTTGGGAACGATGCGATGTAAAGAAATCTAAGCAAAACAAACATACATACATACATACAAACACACAAAATGGAGGATTTTCTATGGAGGTCTAGAAAGAAAAGAATGTGTAAGAAGCATGGGGTCATGACCTCAGTCCTCTCAGCGTCCCATAACCCTTTATGTGGAGCATTGTTGCAGTTTGTCTGCAGGGTCTCTGAGACTGTGGGTGGTAGCACTATAAGTTGTAATGGACACAACACACAAATGTGTGTAATGCTACAGACATACTGTAGCTAATGCACAAAGCATAGAAAAGCCTGGTGTTAATGAATGCACAAGTTTCTGTGTTCACACAGTTCCCTGTCTTGATGATGTGCAGAAGACTTCTGTAATTTTACTGCTTTGGTTTGAAATCAAGCCACCACGTTTTGAAGACATTTTTGTTTGATTTTTAAAGCTTATTTTCGGTTATATTGTGATAAATTGACACAAGAAGCCAATTCTTTTTGGGTCCCTGACGAGATCATAGCAGCAATTTTACCACCATAACTAGCCGATATGTTTGGTGTTCTAATTTAATTCTACATGAACAATGTCACTGTAAACAAAACAACTGAGTTTTTAAGTTTTTACTACTGTTTCTAGAAACTAGAGCATGAATTTAAGAAAATGCCTCTCTACATATGTCCATTATTATATATGTAACTCTCAGTGCAACATGAGGATTATCTGATTGGACTGTTTTATTTATTTATTTTTTTTTTATCCCAGTTTCAATGGCTAATTCATATCCAGCTTTTTTGTTCTAAAAAGTTCTGTCAAGTTTTCTGGGTGATTTCAGAACATTTTCCAAAAAGATTCATACATGATGCTAAAAGCTGCCTCAACGTTTTAAGCTGTATGAACCTTAACAAAAAAGCTATGTCCTATTAACTAGATGCACTAATCATGGGGTTTACCATTGTGTGGTCGCTCCTAAAAACTTGTCAGACTTCTCCTCAAGACTTCCCCTCAGACTTCTCCTCTCAGACTTCTCAAGGCTTCCTCTCGGACTTCTCCTCAAGACTTCTCCTCAAGACTTCTCCTCAAGACTTCCTCTCAAGACTTCCTCTCAAGACTTCTCCTCTCAGACTTCTTCTCAAGGCTTCCTCTTGGACTTTTCTTCAAGACTTCTTCTCTGACTTTTCCTCAAGACTTACCCTCAAGATTTTCCCTCAAAATTTCTCCTCTCAAAATTCTCCTCAAGACTTCTCCTCTCAGACTTCTCCCATTAAGGCTTCTCCTCAAGATTTTCTCTCACACTCTCCTCAAGACTTCTCCTCTCAGACTTCCCTCAAGACTTCCCCTCTCAGATTTCTGCTCAGACTTCCCCTCTCAGACTTCTGCTCAGACTTCCCCTCTCAGACTTCTGCTCAGACTTCCCTTCTCAGACTTCCCCTCTCAGACTTCCCCTCAAGATTTTCTCTCACACTTCTCCTTAAGACTTCTCCTCAAGATTTTTCCTCCCAGACTTCTCCTTAAGACTTCCTCTCATAGTTCCTCTCAGACTTTTCCTCAAGACTTCTCAAGATTTTCTCACACTTCTCTTCAAGACTTCTCAAGATTTTCTCTCAGACCTCCCCTCAAGACTTCTCCACTCAGACTTCCCTCAAGATTTCTCCCCAAGACTTCACCTCTCAGACTTCTCAAGATTTTTATCTCACACTTCTCCTCAAGATTTTCTCTCACACTTCTCCTCTCAGACTTCTCTTCATATTTCCATAGACCTTGTACTTCTCCTCTGACTTCTCATAGATATAAGCAGCAGATGTATTGTTTTGTGAAATAATTCTTCCATAGTTATGTTCAGTTTATAGCTTGGTTACTTTATTGTCTTCAATAGTTTTGTGTATCGTGAGATAGCTAACATTGTTCATGTCTATCAGCTGGAATTATGAGCAAGCCCCTATTATGCAGGGTGTGAAAACATTTAGTTCAATCATGAATGCTGTTCCTTATAATGGTGTTTTATGTAGTGTTCCTGATTTTCCAATGTAGGGGGTAGTGATTAGGATACTATTTCAAACACAGTGCATGATGTCAAAATTTTTTTTTTAAATATTGCCAGAATGTTAACTTTGGGACATAATCACAAACTATCCTTCTTATAACCCACTGAATACTTGTTGAACTTTCTTGAATGTTTTCTTTGAGGCCATACATTTATGCACTCACATCAGCAATGGTAGTTTATCAGCACAAAAGCCAACGTAGCTTCCTCTGAACAGAAGTTGCCAAGGCTTCAACACACTTAAAGTTAGACACAGGCTATCTGACCACATAAATCTCACTCTGTGGAAAAGCAAAGCCATTTAACCTTGTTTCTCAATGGGAAAACTCTCAGTAATGATGTGGACCGAAAACTGAATCCTAGCAACAGGAATCGTGGCACCACTAAGCTTTTAATGGTTGCCAATCAGCAGGCTCAGAGTGCACTTGACATTTCAGACTGACCTTTTTCTCTGTTTGCACAACGATCTCAGCTGCAGGATGAACAACGGTCTAAGGAGTATCAAAGAATCAAATATGTGGATGTGCTTCTCACCCTGACCTGCAGGACCACCTGTGCTTACCCAATACAATTTCTCTTAAACACGACTCATTTAAATATAGAAAACACATCCTCAGGAGCAATATTACCAAAATTCAAACACTCGCTCTAATGATTGTAAAACAAACAAATGTTGTTTTTTTTCCCCCTGTAAACTTAATTCAGCAAATGTTTTGGGTCTGTGATTTTGAACCACAGGGTGGGTGTTAATGAATTTATCATTCTTGTGACTCCGAAACAAAGCAGCAGTTCTGGCCTGGCCATCAGCAGGTGGCAGGCTTCGAGAGCTGAATCGTTCCCACTGATTTGTGCTTACATCCTCCGTACAGCTCATACTCCAATGCATTAACTTTTGATGAACACCTCCTGACATTGTGTGGTGCAGGCCAACCATTATAGCACGATGACAATACTGTACATTTGTTTTAGGAGATTAGAATCAGAGACCAATCAATTCTTCCCAGGTGTATATTGTTTTCATGATAAAAAGTATGTGTTTTAATCCCATTACTTAATAATGGCAGGTTAAATCTTGAATAGGAGCTTGAAACCATAGACATGAAAATGTCGATGCCACAAAAACACAATATAGTTTTCATTTTCTGTGGGATTTGGTACAGGAGTTCAGGTGCTGACTAAGTTCAATTCAGTTCAATGTTATTTTTTATATAATGCTTTTAAAAATAGACAGAAGACGACATCCCACAGCAGCTTTATAGAAAACTGGATGTCGCTTTAGATGCCTAATGAGCAAATCGGAGGATACAGTGCACGGAAAATCTCCCTGAGGTTACATGAGGAATAAATCTTGAAAGGAACCAGATTCAAAATGAAACCCATCCTATTCTGGGTGACACTGAATAGTATAATTATAAATCATTATATTATACAGGTATAGAAGAATAATAACAAGCAGTACTAAGTGTATTAAAGGAGTCCTGGGATAAGCATAGTTTAAAGTGAGTCCACAATTTTAATACTTTTTTTTTTTTTTAAACTCTTTAGCTTGTCTTTATCTGAGGCTTTTGGCTAAAGTTCTTAAGATTTGTATGTGTGATTATGTGATTTGTGATTAAGTACTGATGATTTAGTTTATCCTGATGCAGCTTACAATGGCTCAGGGAAGCTTGAGGCCACGTAGAAGAACAACAACTTTATTCATCACACATACACTTGTGAAATTCCTCTCTGCATTTAACCCATCTGAAACAGTGAATACACACATGCACATACGTGAGCAATGAGCACACACACACACACACACACACACACACACACACACACACACAGCAGTGGGCAGTGATGCTACAGTGCCCGGGAAGCAGTTGAGGGTTAGGTGCCTCACTCAAGGACACCTCAGCCAAAGGCCGCCCCATGTTAACCTAACCGCATGTCTTTGAACTGTGGGGGAAACCAGAGCACCCAGAGGAAACCCACGCAGACACGGGGAGAACATGCAAACTCCACACAGCCCTCGTCGGCTGCTGGGCTCGAACCCAGGACCTTCTTGCTGTGAGGCAACAGTGCTAACTGCTACACCACTGTGCCACCCCCTTCTGAAACCATCGTCTGTAAAAACAGTTCATTACTGCATCCACAAATGCAAATTAAAACCATATACAAACAATATCCAGAAACACTGCCACCTTATCTGGGCCCAAGCTCTTTTACGATGGACTGAGGTGAAGTCCTGTGGTCTGATGAATCAACATTAGAAATTCTTTTTAAAAATCATGGACACCACGTCCTCCAGGCTAAAGAGGAGAGGGACCATCCAGCTTGTTATCAGAACACAGTTCAAAAGCCAGCATCTGTGATGGTATGAGAGTGCATTAGTGCATATGGCATGGGTAGCTTGCAAATCTGGGAAGGCATCATTAATGCTGAATGATATGTACAGGTTTTGGAGCAACATGCTGCCATACAGACAACATCTTTTTCAGGAAGGCGTTACTTATTTCAGCAAGACAATGTCAAACCGGATTCTGTACCTATTACCACTGCATGGCTCCATAGTAAAAGAGTCCAAGTGCTAAACTGGCCTGCCTGCTGTCCAGACCAGACATATGACAGAGGAGACCCCGAACTGTTGAGCAACTGAAATTGTATATCAGGGAAGGATGGGGCAACATTTCACTTTCAAAACTACAGCAGCTTGTCTCCTCAGTTCCCAAACATTTACAGTGTTGTTAAAAGTAAATATGATGCAACACAGTGGTAAACATGTCCCTGTCCCAACTTTTTTGAAATGTATTGCTGGCAGTAAATTAAAAAATAAGCACATATTTTTTAAAAAACAAAAATATTTCTGTTTCAATATATGGTATGTTGTCTTTGTCCTATTTACAATGCAATACAGGGTTTCCATGATTTGAAAATCATTGCATTCTGTTTTTATTTACAGTTTACACAGTATCTCAGCTTTTTTGGAATTGGGGTTGTATCAAATCGTTTTATGAAGGACCTCTCAAGGCTTCAGCTCTGATTAAATGAGTGTTCATGCTCATGGCAGCTCTTCCAGTTGAATGGAAAGTCAGAAGCAACATTTTGACTTCATTTCTTTGGTCAGTCTGCAGATTCGCAGTGCTGAACCACAGCTCTCAGATGGAAAATGAGGAAGTTGTCATGGTGAATGAATCTTACTGATCGTTTCACTAAACTGTCTTCTCACTGAGTCTCACCTCACATTCTCAGCATATCCTAGCTGCTGCTGGGTTACAAACTGATTTAAAAAAAAACAGCTCTGCTTTTCTAAAACGTGTCCAAAATGTTACGATTTTGGTCCTCTCTTATATTGTAATCTATCATCTTTCGTAGGAATGACTTTTCTTTTGCAATAATCTTTTTGCAGTGGTGTTATTGGTGTGCTTTGCCTTCTGTAATAAGAGAAGGACAGACAAGCTTTTACCTTTAAATAATCTTTTAGCATCCAGGTCAGATTTTTGCAAACACATTTCAAACACGCGCACACACACTGAAACAATCGGGACCCTGTTAAGTCAAAGGTGCTACCCTATGGGTCAAAGATCATCAAAGGTACTGGACCAGGCTGAAGGATTGAGGACATTTCGGGGGGGGGGGTTAAGGCCTACTCTGCTTTAACACAGGAAATGCCTTGCCGCTTCCACACAGGCCAGAAGAGACGAAATTATTTACAGCCTATAAATTTTGGCTCAAGATAAACTGGCATCATAAGACTAATCAGGTTTATGAACCATCGTCTTGCATTTGCACAGAGTGTAACTACAGCAACAGCAACAAACAACTAATTGCTGCTGCCTTAAGGGATTTGCCTGGATCTGCCCTCATTTATCTTCCCCGCAGTGTCTTTTCTTCTTAAGCTAAAATCATTTTCTCGTTTGATTTCTCGAAGAGGACTTTTACGACATGCATTTGCTTGCCCAAACCACTTAAACAAGAACCACATGGTCTTAATTCCAAGAGGAGCCCAAAGAAAAATACTAATTTTCATCACCAATGATGTATTCCTTCAAGTCGGGGTCATGCATGAATTTATGAAGATGTGGATACGGTCTGTGGAAACAGAGTCAAAATCGGGCGTTTGGCTGTAATAAATACATGAGGGGAAATTATACAGGCGACTGACTTTCTTACCAAAATTGCTGTTATAAGCAAAGATGTCTCCCACATGGGCTTGTTAACAGAGTTGACATTGTCTGACAACAGACAGAGCTGAAACCACCAAAACTAACATTGGGGCCAAAGAGAATCACACAGAATGTGATATACAATTATACATATCAGATTTTTAGAGCTCGGCATCGTAAAATGGTCCACAAAGAGCAGTGACATGCTGCTACTTAGAAACACTGGAATAATGGAATAACACACAACGCCATGAACAACATAGCAGAGTCATGCCACACATTTTCATTTCACGTTTTTATTCTGCTAAAATAAAATACAGAAGTCCCTGAGAAATACATTACTTCATTCATATGAACATAGCTGCATCTCCAAATAGCCTGAATTGTTTGATTCACTACTCAATAATTGCATTCTGTCTGAATGTATGCTATTGGAGCAGGGGTTCTCAACTTTAATAGTCAGGGACTCCTTTAAAGTCTTCAAGCCAAATTGTTAAAACACCTCTGGAAGTCCCTGCCACATAACCGCAATCTTGTACAAACTCCATCATTTTTAAAATACATAAACTCTGACTTTTTTTAACTAAATATTAACAATCTGCTACTGCTGCTAATGCACTACTCCTGTAGAGCAAGACCCGCCTCCAGTAGGACAAGACATACAGTATATGGTGTTAATTGGATGATTGTGAAGATTGGCATAAACATCAATCATCACTGATTATTTTACTGGAAGTGACAGGCTATAAAATCAAAAATTTATCAAGTCGTCATTCCCAAACCCGTTCAAGTGACCAGTAAAACCGACTAATCACTCTAAGAACTTAACAATATAACAGCTTTAATAATGATTAGCTGTAATTTCCATCACGGTAATGGGCTATGCTTCCTGGATCCTATTTTGAGAACCACTGGATTAGAGAACACTCACGTGTATCGATGGCAGAGAGACTCAATGCAGATCAGGACTCTCACATTGTCTCTGGCCCTGAGTTGGTTTTTACTCCTTTTCACCTCACTGTGGTCTGTAAAAAGAACACACAATCAGCTTCACGCCTGCAGCTAAACAACTGGAACACTCCTGAGAGTGTATTCGAACATTCTGAGGTAAACTGAAGTAATCTGATTTTGCTTTACTGAAGTAAACATGGCCTGAAGCCTGCAGTGTCAGTGGTATAAATATTAAGGTATTGGCATGTTACTGACAGCAAGTGCCAGGGTACTGAGGGAATGTTTTATACCACACAGAGACCGAGTCAATCACAATAGTCCAACACAGCCTGAGCGTGGATATTTGTAAATATTTGTGAATTTGTCACGGGATGGTGGAGATTCTATCACAGTCTAGTACTGAGAGTTAATGGCTGAAGCAGACCTTAGAAGAATTTAACCTGGGAGAGGGTTTTAGAGCTTTTTTTTTTCAGTCACAGAAAACACAGTAATGACAAATTGTAAAATAAAAATTACTGAAATGACATACTGAAAATGGCTTAGTGCATTCCATTCATTATATTTAGAATACAACATTGTTGAAGTCTCAATTCTGATTGGTCAGAAGGTATTCATTTATTTTCTGTAACAGCAGCTCAGACAATAAAGGCATCTTTGAGGTTTATATTCATGTGCTCGTTTTAGTATTTTACCATTTCTTTAGTAACAGCTAGTTCGCAGTGTCTTGTATGGTGCACTACATAATGCGAAAAATAAACAAATAAAAATGTGCTATTATTTAACAAAGGAAAGCATGTAACTGTTAATATTGTTAATTTTTCTTTTTAGCATTTATGGAAGGAGTTTCCAGTATCAGAGTTTTGTTGTAATCGGGATGTTTTCCACTATGGCACAGACACTACACTGTTTTTTTTCTTTTTTCTTTTTTTGTCTTATTAATTTCAAGAAAAAAAAAAAAAAAGAAAAGCTGGTGAGGAAACATCAGTTTATAGATGTCATAAGATAAGTCCTGACAGGAACTACTTGTTTCGTGGAATGTTCACAACATTATGATGTGACTCTAGACATATTACGTGTCCTTTATTAATAACATAGTTGGCAACTTGCTGCAGAATAAGAGGAATAAAACACTTTGGGACATGTTGTTATAAGAAAATAATCAACTTCCTACTTCCAATGGTGGTGTAGTGGTTAGCACTGTCACCTCACAACAAGAAGGTTCTGTGCTTGAGCCCAGCAACTGATAGGGACCTTTCTGTGTGGGGTTTGCATATTCTCCCCGTGTCTGCGTGGGTTTCCTCCAGGTGCTCTGGTTTCCACCACAATTCAGAGACATGCGGTTAGGTTAACATGGGGCAGCCATGGCCTGAGGTTGGGCTGAAGTGCCCTTGAGCAAGGCTCCTAACCCACAACTGCTCCCCGGGCAGCTGTAGCATAGTTGCCCACTGCTCTGGGTATGTGTGTGTGCTCATTGCTCACTTGTGTGTGCATGTGTGTTCACTGCTTCAGATGGGTTAAATGCAGAGGTTAAATTTCACTGTGTGCTTGAGCGTACGTGTGACAAATAAAGCTTTCTTGGCTTGGCTTCTAAAAGTGGTCCGTAGGTTCCTGTTACGTACCTCAGTGATGCTTCTCTAGCATTACAGTCCTCTTAAGAAAACACAAAAACGATGCAATACTAGTGATTGCACCTTAAACCTCCAGTTTCATTGTACACCTGAGCATATGTACACATTTGCCAAGTCACTTGGTATTGCTTTACGCATGCCAGTATATTGCGAAGACTATGACAGTGCATTGTGGAAAAAAAGTCAGACAGCTTTCAGCACAGGAAATGCTGAAACACATGAGATAGCCAGGATTACACTTAGAACGGCACTGACGCATAGGCATGGCTGGGCAGCTCGGTTAAAAAAAAAAAAAATACCACCCCATTATCCAGCAAATGTTCTTTTATGTGCTTAATGGAGCGAAGCCACAGAAGCAAGATGTTTGTTCTGGGAGCATAAAGCCACTGTAATTCTTGAGAAATGAAAGAGTGAGCGTTGTGTTTAGATGGCATCTTGGGACGAGGCTCTAAAATGTAACTACTGAACTCTGACCCTTCGCTGTCCATGCTTTCTATTGTTGTGGTTTTTATTTTCTTGTGCCGACAGGGTTTGGCTGGGGCTGAGCACATCCGCACGTGAGCTCCCACAATCCCTGTGGGCTGGCAACTCACACAAAACAGAGCCAACAAGGAGTGACATCCCATATAGCATCCTTTGCCAGCTCCCATGTGGCGGTCTGGTATGTTTTTTTTTTGTGCCAGTGTGGATGCATTAACAACATTTGAGCTAGGTGTGAATGACAATGGAGTGTGAAGGACACCTTGGCAAATCAGAGTTTGCCTGAAAGTCATGCTAAAGGAAAACCTTGTTTCATTCAAACCATGAACACAAAGTCTTGCATTGGGCTTTTAAGTGGTATAATCTTCATTAGATAATTAGCAGGTCAACATTGATTTCAGTTCAAAGACAGTCTCTAAGATAGGGAGAGGGTAAACTGATTATTCACATAAAAGACCACAAAGATTTAATGGATTTATCTTTGCTCAACAAAGTCAGTGAGACTTCCACATGGATCACCATGTTGACACTTCATGACATCGCTTGTAATACCAAGAAAGCCACACATTAAAAACACCATGCAGCATCTGGTAATTGTTGTTCTCCTATTAGAGACATCCCATGCATATTAAAGGAATACTCCGGCGTGAAATGCTTTTTAGGTCTATTTTTGCATTATTGGGAGTACATACGTTCAGTTGCTACCACAGTCACGTCAATCGGTTGTGTTTTGAGAATTAGTTTTTGTGATTTCAACTGGAAAGCGCTAACACGGCAGTGTGTGGGGCATGTCTTTTTGCCGATACAAAACGCTAGTTTTAAAACCATTGCAAAGCTCAAAACAACATGACAGTTCTGT
>JAODLJ010000023.1:58701265-58711360 GCA_027576115.1 Cathorops melanopus
TACTGGTATCAAGCAAAGAAAACAACTAAGGAGATTGCCTAGATTACTAGAATTGAGTTAAGAACTGTCCGGTGCATTATTAACACCTGGAAGGATGGTGATGAACCGTCGACTTTGCAGATGAAATGTGGTCAGAAAATTTCTTTTGACTGACCTTGATTGGAGATCACTTAAACGCTTGGTCAAGTCAAATCGTAAAAAATGGACAGTAGAACTCATGGTTATGTTTAATAGTGAAAGTAAGACTGTTTCCACATGCGCAGTGCAATGAGAACTCACAGGATTGATACTAAACAGCTGTGTGGCCATCAGAAAACCACTTGTTAGTGAGGCTAATTGGAAGAAAAGGCTTCAATTTGCTAGGGAGCATAAAGATTGGACTCTGGAGCAATAGAAAAAGGTCATGAGTCCAGATTTACGCTATTCTAGAGTGATGGGTGAACTGGGGTAAGAAGGCAAGTGCATGAAGTGGCGCATCCATCGTGTACAGTGACCACTGTACAAGCTGAAATTTTTTTTGGCTGGCCAGTGTATGATGTGATTTTATAAATTAAAAAAAAAAAGTTTGAATGATTTGTAGAACACTGTAGCAGTTTGTTTTTTGTCTTTTATTGCAGTTGGGGGAAATTCATCTCAGAGCAGCTCTCCCAGCTCCAGCGTGCCAAACTCTCCTGCCAGTTCTGGTCAGATCCGGCCCAGTTCCCTGCATGGCTTGGCCCCAAAGCTGCAGCGCCAGTACCGCTCCCCTCGGCGCAAGTCTGCTGGTAACATTCCCCTGTCACCGCTGGCTCGAACTCCCTCACCAACACCCCAGAGCACCTCTCCTCAGCGCTCCCCTTCTCCGCTGCCCAGCCATGCGCTCCTGAGCTCCTCCATTGGTCAGTCCTTTCCTGTCAAACTACACTCTTCTCCTCCGCTAGTGCGCCAAATTGCTCGTCCGAAGAGTGCTGACCCGCCTCGTTCCCCTCTTCTGAAACGTGTTCAGTCAGCTGAGAAACTGGCAGCCTCACTCTCGTCGTCCTCCTCATCTCCCTCTCCTTCGTCTGCTGCTGATAAGAAGCTGCCGGTGGGCGCCAGCCGCAAGCACAGTCTGGAAATCTCACACACAGAATTTAAGAAGGACATGCTCCAGCGGGAACCAAGTTTGCAGAGCTTGCAAGAGTGCCCTAGTGAGACTCTTCTGGGAGGAAGGGTGTCTCCAGCAGAAAAGGGCACTCTGCAGAAGCCTTTAGCCCGTAAGCTAGGTCGGCAGGAAGGCCCTGACTCTGCCACTGGATCTTTAGGGCTGGCTCCTGGTAAGAGCAAGCTGAAGGACAAGCTGTCAGCTATCCGACAGGACCGTGCCGAGCGCAGAGAGTCTCTGCAGAAGCAGGATGCCATCCATGAAGTGGATTCCTCCGAGGATGAGACAGACGAAGGTTCAGAGGACAGCCAGGATGGACGCAGGACAACTTTTGTCCCTCCTAGCCATGTGCTTCGGCCCACAAGCGTGATAGGATCCGCACATGTCAGGACAGGGCCTGCTGCTTTAACTACTCTGTCTCTGACCCCATGTGCATCAGCTCAGCCCAGCTCCCCTCAGCTGAGCCAAGGTCTCCAGGCCCAAAACCAGATGCAAGCCCAACCTCCATCGTTGGCAGCTAATGTGTCTGAGGAAAAACCCACCCAGACCTTGATATCCACTCCCTCTGTTGCTTCTACCTCAGCACTACTGGATAATTCTAGCAAGAGACAGGGAAAGGTTCAGGATTCTGTGTCCAGCAGTAAAACATCTGGTCCTCAACCCAGCTCTCTGACCAGCACTTTTTCTACACCTGGTAGCGCATTTACCACTGTCAGCAAGGACCCTTTTGTTAAACCCTCAGCGCCCCCTCCCGACCGCAGGACTGCCAAAGTCAGCAGCAAGCAAGAGCCCAGTACAGTGCCTGTTACAACCCGGGAATCCCAAACCCCTACTCCACCAAATGGAGGCATCACTAAAGAGATGAAGGAGGCAGACAACCGGAGACAAGTTGCAGCTGCCGCTGCTGCATCCTCCTCCTCCTCCAGCTCCACAGCAACTGAGAGTGGAGTGGATAAAGTGGTTTCTCAGCTGGCCACAGTGGCCAAGAGTGTACTAGGGCCAGTAAAGCTGAACATCCCAGGGACCAAAGAAGCTACTGAACGGAGCAAGGAGGCCAGACCCCATGCAGACACGATGCACCCAAAAAGCAAAGATCCACATTTGAACAGTTCTCGTTTTCCTGAAAAGACATTTCCATCAGTCACTTCTGTCTCCCAAACAGTTCGGCAGTCTCAATCCCTCACTCGACAATCCCCTACAATATCCGAGCTACCTTCAACTTCACAGAGGTTCCAAGAGACTGAAGGAGCTTCAAAGAGGCCTTCCACCCCAAAACACAGCTCATCAGGCCCAGAAGAGGCCCAGGAGAGGCCAGGAACTCCACGGAGCAGTGCCTCCCAGAGGCCCAGCCCTGAAGCACATTCCCAGAACCAGGCCAAACCCAGTTCCTCCACACAGCAAGACAAATCCAGCAAGAAGAAATAGCCTTGCACAGAAAAAAAAAAAGACAACTCACCTAGCATGCGTGTTAAAATATAAAAAAATATATATATATTTACTTCACACTAACTGTGGGAGGAAATAAATGAAAGAAGTAGATACAAGCAAAGGAGCTCAGCAACTTCATTGTGACTTGTGGGCTTCGGATTGCTTTTGTTTTCCCCTTTATCACTTTTCTCAACATTTGTTTTATTAAGTTCAGAAAAAAAAAGAAAATATGGGGCTAGAAATAAACTGTTGAAAGACGAAAATAGTAACATTCAGTGTCTGCTCACTTGAATATTAGGTTCTGAGTTTATTTGCAGTTTTAGAGCTAGTGGTGCCTTAATAAAAACTCAAGTCCTCACTTGTAAGTCCGTTTGCCATTCATTGGTGGAGGTAAGATGTATCTCAGCAATAAAATCAGTGTATGCTTAGCAATTTGTATTACTGGAGTAGAATCCTGCATTAGGTTGGCTGAAATCCACCACTACATTTTCCCGCAGTTATGATTATACTGGTAACAGTCCGAGTACTGTACAAATTATATGCCTGATTTCTGATGAGTCTGGATTATTACACACTTCTCAGTAATGCTAAAATCAATTATGCTTTATTTCCACAAAAGAGCCTGTAATCTTGTTTAAAACCGGTTTCCCAGGTCAAAACAACAGGTTAAATTAGATGCGTGTTTAAAAAAAATAAATAAATAAAATCACATCTGTCATTTTTTCATCGTGTTTCAAATTGCTGAGCTGTAGCTCCTCGTACAGATCTGTAGAAACTTGTTTCGTCTGCCAGAGTCCATGTGTTATTAGTGATGGTGAAACATCTGGCCACATGTACTTGCTTGATGTATCGATGATTGTATATGATCAACTGATATTCATACTGAAAAAAGCGCTCCAAATTGGAAATGTTTTAATGTTTTTATTTCTAGCCCCTGCTCTCTTTTTTATTATTATTATTATTATTATTAATAAGCAACTGAAACATTTTTATTTTTAGGATCTGGACCAACTTGCTGTGTTCTTTCTGTATATTTGCCACTAACCTTTTAAAGTCAGAAAACTTGTACAGGCTTGTTAATGAGTGAGTGCGTGTGTGTGTGTGCGCGTGCGTGCTTATATAAATGAATATTTAAAGTTCTGTGTCAGTTTTATATCCGAGTGTACTGGGAGTGTATCTTAGATTAGATTCTGTCTTTGCCGTTTCAGCTGTGTCTGATATAGACATTTATTACGAGCAGGCAAGGATGTATTTGCACAATCCCTTTTTACTTTGTGTCATATGAAAATGAAAACTAATAAAATACAGTCCAATCAGATCCCAGGGCTTGTTGGGGTCTTGAGGGGTTTGACCAATCATTTAACCCCTTGTTAATTGTCATGTGGCTACATTTAGCGTGTGTGTTTACACCAACTTGAGTGAAACAGATGCTTGTGGAAGTTTAAGTGCACTCTTCTGTTTCTCCTGTTGCGTTTTTAAGCCTATTTGTGCGGACATTTACAGAATATCAAATACTTTCATTCTGTGTTTTGGGTGTGTTGTGTTTTTTTTTTTTTATTTTCCCTTCAACGCTGTACTAATACCATGTTAGTCAACGAAGACTTCATAACTGATCCAGTTTTAAACAGTGTTTTATTCATTGCAGCACGTCATTTCATAGCAAATCTGATTATGTAAGGACTTTCAGTTCTGAAAGTCCTACAGTTTAAAAACAACCTTACTGTAGTTTGCAGCTAAGTTTGATTTATTAACATCTTAGAAATAAGGAGAAATGAGTAGTCACATGATGGTCTGTACAGTAATTCAGAAATGTTCCGTCGGTGTGAAATGAAAAGCTTTTGACGGCTCTTGGAGCCCGAAGCTTCGTTTCAAGCTTCACGGTTTCTGTGAGTATTTTACATTTTATGTCTTATTGTCAGAATTGACGTTTTGCCATTATACATCGAAGTGGCTCTTTCCTGAATTCCCAGCTTGATGCGCAGGACCAAACATTGAGCTGAAGCAGTCTGTTCCCTCCAGAAGATATCAGACAAACCTTTTACCTCTTTATTAGGACTGAGTCTAGGATGGAGGTGGGTAGAGCTTACGAAAAGTGTTAGTGGCTTATTTTAACCATAAGCTATGGACTGTAATGATCTAACAGCGATGACTGCAGTTTAAATTGATCAAAGTCACGCACAGTTTGTCGATTTGCCGATATTTAATCGGAAATCTCCCATTGAAAATAAAATGTCAGATTTAGAAAGCCAGCCTTTATCTTTTGGTGGCATCATTCTCGATTAAACTGACCGACGAGTATCTAACTATAGGAGGCCCAAGTAGGTGTGTGTTAGGAAGGAGATCACCAGTGATGGTCTCCAGCAGTCCACTGGATTTGAATGTCTATTACAGTCCACAGCATATGGTTAAGCATAATAATTATACCTTGTGACTGTACTGTTAATATAATATCCAAGTAATGTTAAATTTGGAATAATTAGGAAGAAAAAGTGTCTGAAGCTTGGCTTTTTGGGCTAACTGTGGTATGTATTGTACACACACACACACACTCTCTCTCTCACTGTTGGATAGTTATACTATATGTTCGGATTTGGTTAGAGTGCCAGAATCCTGTGGAGTTGTTCACTAATAAGTCTCACAGCCTTATGTCATCTCTCTCACACACACACTTTAAGAATATGGTATTACAGCCAGCCTTTCTCACCCTCTGTCTTTTAAAATGAAACCACTAAAGCACCAGTGAATAAAGAAACCACCAAGACAGTCACACAGCATATAATAAGTATATGAAAAACAGCTGGACAGAATAGGTGCTACACGACTTTCCTGAGGGATTTCCGCAGTACATGGAGATTATAATATATTTCCTGTGTTCTCTGTGGGTTTGTTTTATTTCATTTTTACGAAAAACAGGTTGTATAATAATAAATGAACAGAGATGGGATTTGAAAAAGAAAATAACTGCTAGTTAAACCAGTGCAATATCTTTTTAATTTCTATTGTGGTTAAGACGCATGTTTGTTGTAACTCCTTCCTTAAGAACAATAAAGATTTTTTTTGTTTTTGTTTTTTTTTTAAAGACAGTTGCGTCCCTTATTTTTCCATGAATATGTGCTGACTTTATTTGTGCAGACTTTGTAGATGACGTGGCCCTTTTAGACCAGTGCTGCTGTTTTAATCTAAAATGTACTCCAAGCTGTAATTTAAACTTGATTGAAATGGGGTCTTGGGAGAGTGTGTTATGTAGTGTAGTTTGGAATGAGCAAGTAGTTGTGAATTGGTGTCGTTACCCATCACTCCATCTTTTCATCTCTGTTCCACTGCTGGGAATTACATCAGGAAAAATAACCCTTTCAATCATTTCGGTTCTTTGCCTCAAGTAACCCTCGAGAGGTTGAGGAATAGTAATAGAAACATCAGTAAGTGCTAAAAGAAAATGGCACACTACTGTCAGTTTTCAGTGATTTTTTTTTTTTCTTTTTACTTTCTGCAATATTTTTTATTATTATTTTTAAAAATAATATTTATTCATGAAGCTCATGTCATATAGCGTGGTTTTCAATGAGGTCCTGTTTATAAAATATCACAATAATTACAGAAAAGTAAGGAAATATTCACAAATTATAACACACAAAAAAAAAAAAAGATTTACAAATCAAATGTTTACAATTATGAAGTTAAATAATCATTAAGTTTCAATTTAAAAATACGCAAATTTTTAATTGAACGTAGGTCCCTTGGCAAATTGATCCAGTCCTGGCCAATACTTTGTAGTCGTGTTTGTTTTCACCAATTCCTTTCGACCTTTGTTAAGCGAATGCCATTTCTTTTCCTGGTGTAGTAGCTATGGAAGTCCTTGCTGTATTTTATTTTGATGTCATGAATACTGTAAAAATTCATAATTTTTAAACAAACATTACATAATTTTTACAAAACTATCAACTGGTTCTGTGGCTTTTATTCTTTCATTAGGCAATAATAATATTTAAAAAATTCTAAGTTTTGGTTAACTTGCTTAGAATTGGTGATTTTCATTTAAAGTGTATTTATATCTGCTAATTTTTAAAATTATATACGGTTCAAAGGAGACATTTTAGCCACAAAGCATGATTTATCCACTTAGCAATTGGACTGTACATTGCATTAAGCTGTACTGCGCTAACACTGCTTTTATTGTGACATTTAACAGTAATGTATCACTTCTTACATCCAAAGCCACAGTAATGTATTGTCTTGATTGTTTTATTTAATTGATTGATTGTAATGGAAATCCAATTGTCAATCTTAAGAACCCCCTGTAATGCCACGATGAAACCCAAAGAGTTTGGAAAATAAGCTGCAACAAGACCAACAATAATGGAGCCTCATTAGATTAGTGTAGATATGTGCTTGCTCTCGCGGGACCCCGATGTGGGGCGTGTGACCATCAAAGATCCATCCAGTCAGTGGAATGAAGAAGAAGGGGTCACAGGTTATTCTGTCTGCTGAAAAGGCGCCAGCGATGTAGGATAATTGGTCTCTGGTCTGGCTTCACTCAGCTGGATCTTCTATCTGTGTGTGTTGGGGGGAGAGTTTGTCTTTACGTCTCCAACTTCGCCTGAGTGTTGTACATGTGAGACTGCAAGAAAGAAGTCTCCACCTTTCAAAAGTCTTTGAGACGTAGGGGGATGGAGGGACTTTGACAAGCTGTATGTTGTTCCTACACCCCCACGCCACCTTCCTCTCCGTCTCAGCTTCGTTCTGTGACAGGCGGCTGCTGTTGGTGATAAATTGCTGTTCGAGCCCCAATCCGACGCCTGCTCTGTATGACTGGTGCAAATTCATTCCCATCCTGCGTTTCTCTACACAAGGGTCCCATCCCAGGTTACATGGCCTGACAGGGCCACAGGGCTCTAACTTCTCACGTTACTGAATTTATTTTCCTCCGTTCTGCTCTCACTCCTGCTTATGAGTTTTCTCAGGAAAAAGACGGGAGAAAGGAAAGGGTACCTATTGAACTGTAACATTATTTTCTCCTGTCTCAGTGTCCTGTCCTGCCTTGTGTTTGAGGTTTTCTGAAAGTAGACATGTTTCAGGAGTGTCCTCTTTTACTCCTGCTGGCAAGCTAAGCCACAAACCATCTGTTCCTGCTTCAGCAACTTTTTGTTTATGTCTATTCTATTTAACAGAGGTTAGCGCTGAAAACAGGTGCATCACCGCTCATTTCAAACTGGTTTGCATTATACATGTTTTAATAAATGCTTTAATTTTCAGACTCATTCACCATTAGCGATGGCCTCCACCTGGCTAAAGCCATGACGGAGAGCAATGCTGTGCTGTTGGGCTAATTGTTCTCCATGGCAGCACGTGCCAGATATTTAATGAGCCTTATTCACTATGATATATGTGTACTGTATACACGCACACACCCCGCATGTTCAGCAATGAGGCCTGATGAGCGCCAGGCTAATAGTCTGTGAAAGTGTGGCTCCTTGGGAATACGAAAGCCATAAATTAATCCAGGGGGGCTGAGTGAAAGGTGCAGGGTTTTGCTTCTCTGCTGTTCTGCTGATGTGGCATAGAAAGCAGTAAAAGCGATGGGCAAAATGGAGAAAATGTTGGCTGGAATTTAGGGCCCCCTGAGTATTTCTTTCATTGACTTGTTTCTCCTCATCTAATCTGTTTTACCACCACCCGTCAGAATGCACAGTGGAGGACCGTGTGTGTACAGCTCTGGAAAAAAAAATTAAGAGACCACTTCAGTTTTTCCTTAAATCAGCATCTCTATGGATGGCAGCCATTTCGTTCCAGTGTCTGTGCTGGAATTCCAACACAAGCACACCTCATTTTAGTAATGAGGTACTGATCAGGTAATCATCTGAACCAAATCTTATTTAACGAGGAAAAGTATAAAAACCACTGCTGTGGTTGTCATTATCCTCTTGCAGTAGGACCAGTTTGGATGGTAAAAACAGTGCTAGCAGTATCTTAAATTTAATTGTCATGCAAAAATATCTATTTATCATGCCAAAACAGTTAAAAAGAGAAGTTCTGAGTGAGAAAAAGAAGGGTTCAGTTCTGGCTTTACTGGCAGAGGGATGCAGTGAGCGTCAGGTTGCTTCCATCCTCAAAATTTTAAAGACTGCAACTCTTAAGAACAAGGTCAAGCATCAGACATTGGGGACAACAAAGTTACAGACTGGCAGAGGGTGAAAATGATTCTCCACTGACTGGGATGATCGCCAACTCTTTCACTCAACCATAGGATGACATCAAGTGACCTACAAAAAGAATAGCAAATGGCAGCTGAGCTTAAGTGGACGGCAAGGACAGTTTGAAACAGGCTCCTCTGGGCGGGGCTGAATTCATGCAAAGCTAGAAAAAAACCCTTAATCAAAGAAGAATCCAGGCTGAGGTAAGGATGGGACCGTAGAGGAGTGCAGTAAAGTTGTCACCCGAGTCCAATTTTCAGCTTTTCCCATCACCTGGAGAGGCCTACAAGCCACAGTGTTTCGCACCCATTGTGAAATTTGGTGGAGGATCGGTGATGATCTAGGGGTGTTTCAGCAAGGCTGGAATGGGGCAGATTTTTGTTTGTGAAGGACACATGAATCAAGCCATGTACAAGGTTATCATGGAAGAAAACTTGTTTCCTTCTGCTCTGACAATGTTCCCCAACTCTGAGGATTGGGTTTTCCAGCAGGACAATGCTCCGTGCCACACAGCCAGGTCAGTCAAGGTGTGGATGGAGGACCACAAGATCAAGACCCTGTCATGGCCAGCCCAATCTCCAGACCTGAACACCATTTGAAAATCTCTGGAATGTGATCAAGAGGAAGATGGATGGTCACAAGCCATCAAACAAAGCTGGGCTGGTTGAAATTTTGCTCCAGGAGTGGCATAAAGTCAACCAAGTACAACATTAAAAGACTGGTGGAGAGCGTGCCAAGACACATGAAAGCTGTCAGGGTTATTCCACCAAATACTGATTTCTGAACTCATCCTAAGTCCAAATATTAGTATTGTGGTGTTGAAAATTGAATATGATCTTGATTTCGATGCATTATTCAAGGGCTGAAAACACTTCATCTTTTGTTATTTTGACCAGTGGTCATTTTCTGCAATTAAATGCTCTGGCAATATTTTTATGTGGAATTTGGGGGAAATGTCAGTAGTTTGTGGAATAAAACAAAAAGGTTCATGTTCCTCAAACACACACCTAGAAATAGTAAAACCAGAGAAACTGAACTTTTCAGTGGTCTCTTGATTTTTTTTTCCCCAGAGCTACAACAATGCCTCAAGCCCGATACGGACATCATGCAATAAATATGGATAAAAGAGAATAAGCCAGTTCATTGATTAGCTTAATTTCTCTCTTTTCCTCTCTTTGCGTGTCATCTTTCCCTTTTCTCTTTATGAGAGAGCTTTCTGTCCTCATCTATTTTGTGGCTAATGCATGCGATTAGCCCCTGCCACGCTGGTCTGTCAACCACTGCACGAATCTAATACTTTAGGATGTCCTTCAAAGTGTCTTTATATCTCAAAAGAGGGCGACCGACTCTCCT
>JAODLJ010000023.1:58827651-58838960 GCA_027576115.1 Cathorops melanopus
GGGATAGGCTCCAGCTTGCCTGCGACCCTGTAGGACAGGATAAGCGGCTGCAGATAATGGATGGAAGGACTATCCAGATCTAACTCAGGGACCGGCGCATATTACGTGCATGGTGCGTAAGCGCCTCTTAACACGGGTGGCACTTTACCACGAACATAGCATAAGGAAAGAGGTAAACCGGACTAGCATGATCAGTGACCATCTCCACACAGAATTGCTCAGGTCGTTATGCACCGGGCGCTTGCGTGGACAGGGAGTGGAGTATGTCCGGATATAGAACGTTTGCATTGTGGCACGCCGCCGCCACGTGGGGATAACAAGAGAAAATTAAACAAAAGTCCACATTTTCAAGATTGACAAGTCTTTTTATTAGTGTAGAGGCAACTTTTACAGGCGTGTTGGCAATATTGTGGGCATAGCAGTAAGGAAACTTTGTGTATCGGCCCAATGCTCTAAAAAGGCCTAGTTAGAACCCTGGTGATTGTGCTGTGTGTGTGGTATGGGTGACTGGCTTGCTAGGTAACTGCGATGCTGCAGGGTGGGGCTGGGAGTGTGTGTGTGTGTGTGTGTGTGTGTGTGTGTGTGTGTGTGGTTGGAGGGGTGACAGCTGAGCTCTTGCCCTTGAGTTCCCTCGACACAATCGGAGTGGGGGGGTTCTTATTCTGCTGATACAGCAGTCTCGCCCTCTACCACAGCACTGCAATGCTCCTTACTCTTGTCTCTTAACACCCCCCCCGATCTTTATGGAGGAACAGCCCGGTCACCTTCTCCGTTGTTAAATTTAATACTGCTCAGAGAGGAAGGGAGAAAATCAGGAGGCAGAAAAATGAGAGGGCAAAATAAAAAAAGGAATGGAAAGACAGAAGTAGAGGTGGCCCTTTCATGCAATTGGGGATTGTCATTTTACAGAACGATACACAAGTGTGTGTACAGGGGCACATGGAGGAGGAGAGCAAGCAAAAGGATAGCAGTGTATATCAGGTGCTGCTGAGAACAAATTCACAGTGTGCTTGCTCCTGCTGAAGTAAAAGGCATGACACAGGTATAAGCATACACAGAGAGTCTGATGGCTCATTAACTCACTGGCCACACATTTTGAAATAGGCTTCTGCTACACACACACACACACACGACAGAGCACCATAACTGCTACGTTTAATTCCTAACATGAAGTAATGTCCTTGTGTTTAATGACATATTTAACAGTTATTCCACAAAATCAAGTCGTACATGAGCTGATAGCCGATGAGGCACTTAGCGCCGAGTCGTCTATAAGCCATGTACAGCGAGATTGAGCGGAATAACTGTTTTATTCTATCCACATTCACTGGATTTTGAGAAAAAGATCATTTTTATTTTTATTTTTTGCAAATTCGATAAATAAAAACTTTATACAAAACGTCTGACAAAATCTTTTCCGCTTAGAATGTAAACAAATCGGCAAAATGACAGTAGCAATCTGAAAAATGCTACAATAATAATGCTTGAAAAATTTTTTTTAAAGATATGTTCTTACCATCAAATACTTTAATTCCATATTTTGTTGCTTTTTTTTTTTTGTATTTTTGGGGTTTTGTTTTCTAATAGAGTTTTTATTTCATCCTCGGTTGGTTCAGCAATACGATCCGCCATTTTGTTTTTCTCTATTCACGATATATGAGCTGATAGCCTAGTAGTAGAGTTGCCAATCAGATCATGTGATTGCTCATATCGAGTGAATGTGGATAGAAGAAATGAAGATATGCACGTAACCAACTTCGGGCTCTATTTTCATAGCACGCACATAAATCAAAGTCATAAGATATATACGGTATTAGACAGTAAAAGAGTGGGCTGTGGTGGCTCAACAGTTAAGGCTTTTGAGTTACTGATTAGAAGGTTGGGATTTCAAGCCGCAAGCTGCCTTTTGTTGACTTGCTGACTTTAGGGCTGCAGTTGACTTGCTGACTCTGGGACTACGGTTGTCGTGAACGGTTTCGCGCTCGGGTTTTTTCTTTGGTGGGGGGTTTATAGCATCAACGAAGCTGACTTTATGTTAGGACTGTTAATATTGTAGTCATGCTGTCTGTTGTTGCCCGGATGAGGATGGGTTCCCTTTTGAGTCTGGTTCCTCTCGAGGTTTCTTCCTCGTGTCGTCTGAGGGAGTTTTTCCTTGTCACCGTCACCACAGGCTTGCTTTTATCATTGGGGATAAAATTAGTTCAAGTCTTTCATTTTCTGTAAAGCTGCTTTGTGACGATGTCTTGTTAAAAGCGCTATACAAATGACTTGACTTGACTAAATCACGACGTCGGTGTAGTTCTATAGCAGGCGGACGACAAAGATACCGAAAAACCCAGACACGAGGGCACAAGCTTGGACAAAATATTTTCTTTATTCCGCAAGAGAAATGAATATTGTGGAGTTCCATTGAGAATATACATGAGTTCATCTCATAACAAATGGAGAGTCTACAACCAATACAAACTATTGTAACAGATACAAGAAAATATGGTGGAAAACAACTGAGGAGTATCAATAAGCCTGTAGCAAGGATGATATTCAAATACTGAGAAAGAGGACGTTTTCTACTCTTCATTGTACTCCAGATATAATGAACAGAACGCGATGCTGTCGTATGACTGAGGCGGAGAGTAAAAAACACGTGTGTAGGTAGTGCAGGAGAGATTCAAGGTTGGTGCTTGCTTTTCAATTTTTTAAATAGTTTTGTTGGAATCGTGGGATTTAACTGATTTCAGAACCAACGGCTTATTGCTCAAGCTGAGTCTAGAAATATCTGCTGGTGTCAGGCAAATATTCACCGACGCGTGCGTGTGTGTGTGTTTTTATATTCAACTCGTAAAAATGTTGCTGTTTCAAGAATTAGTAGATTCTTGGACTCTGTTGTTATCCAGTGACACATCGATAAAATCCTGTGGGGGAGGGAAAAAAAAAAAAGCTGAAACCTGTGGCAGGCTTGCTATTGCTAACGCAGCCCCTCGTTCTCAGTATTTAGGAACAATATCATATTTGCGTTGTCCACTGAAACACAGGGTTCAAACTGATTTCAGCTGAAAAAGCAGTGTTTTTAATAAGCGATATCAAAATGTATATCTGACTACACCATAAACAGACAAATAACAGTTCTTGTTTCAACATTTGTTTTTTTTTTTCTTTTTGAATTTTTCTTTTTTACACAAAACAACAGTCAAGAGTACCAAAGAAGCATGCTGGGTTTGTACGTATGTCAAAGTGGGAGGGAGAGTGGGTTTCGTGTGTTTTGTTTTGTTTCTTTTTTTATTTTCTTTTTTTTTATTTTCTTTTTTTACTTTTCCATTTTTTTTCCTTTATTTAAATATAAGAAGCTTTACTCCATTAAGCTGTGCTGGGTGTCATGATGTGACAGTAGTGGTAAGAACATAAAAGACTCCCAATGAGAATCACAACATATTCAAACCCAACTGCAAATAAAACTTTGCAGAACTGCACAAAAGGGCAAGAGAATCGTACGTTGTGGCGTTAACAGTCTTGAAATAACCGAAGTCTGATGAGCTAATCACAACTCAGACAGTTCGAGGTGAGTGGAGAGGTTTTGGTTCGTTCCCAAACCCTTTGAGCTTTTGAAGTAATGCACCGTTAATCTGGTTTTCTTTAACTGTGTTTAGTTTAATTCTCCCCCATCCCTGTCCCACGTCTTTAAAAAAAACAAAAAAAACCCCCAAAAGCACAGGCATTTTTTCCCCCCTTCGGTAAACATGTCCTTCATACGAACCCCCCAATGCAATGCTTGTTTTTGTCCCTGAAACCTTTAGGAAAGAAAATGAGAAATGAAATATTGCATGTTTTGTGGAGTGTATGAACAAAGAGTGCCAACGAACCCCACCGCTTTTTCTGCCCTGCAGAGAAGGATGATCACATTGTGTGTGTGTTTTTTGAGACAAACCACAAATTACTAGGTGCACTAGTTTTGCTTTTCTCTCTGTACAAATGTCCAAAGGAGAGAAAATCCAGGCCTCCGGCTCGGCCCGACTTTTTCTGAATGTGAGAAAGAGCGACAAACAGGATTTCGGTGTTGTGATGAGCGTCAGTGAGCAGTCGGTCGAAATGAAAACACTGATGGCACACTAAACTACTCGAGCACTTCTGAAAATTGTGGTGGGGATTTAAAAAAAAAAAGAAAAAAAAAAAGTCAGGTTTACTCTTAACTGGTTTTGGGGTAAAATAGTTTCTGAATCTAAAGATTTTCCCCCTTGACTTAAACAGTCACTAACTCCATTCATAAAATTCACAATAGTCTGTTATCCTTATTATAAGACATACGAATAGAACCCAACCTTGAGTACATCACCTTGAAGCAAGATAATGAGGGGGGAGGGGAAACAGAAACAAGGGAAAAACGATGCATTTGCTCAAAACGAACACTAGGAAGGAAAAAAAAAAGAAAAGAAATCAAACTCAAATCTTTGGTCTCAATGCCTGGAAAAACAGGAATTAAAAAAAAAACAAAACTGTTCAATAAACGTACGAACATGATGAGTTGTATGACAGAAAAACCTCACTCTGTCGCCAGCTTTGTAACGTTATGTTGTTCTATAAAGTCTCTTCAATATGATGTGTGCAATATTGGACAGCAGGATCCAATAAACAGTCGTATTTCAGTTAAAGCAAACCCCTTTAAGAAACAACCAACCTACCAACCAACCAACCAACCAACACGTGACGTTGTGGCTTTGAATAAATGCGTTTCCATATATTCCGGACTCGGCTGTCATAAAAGGGATTTCCTCTTCTTTAATATATTTGTATATTTGCAATATAAAGACATTCAACAGTGAGCAATGCAATAGTTCAAGTAATAGAGAGCGGACCCGTCAGTGGCCCGGGTTAGACAAACAATCTGCATCTTTGAAAAAGGAAAACAAAAAGAGTGAGAGAGAGAGAGGCTAAATAGACTCTTTGATCTATAAAAAAGTTTTACAGAAAGTCGAAAAAGCCAACCCCGTGCATGTGATCAGGGTTGCCACGATGCGTATGGGGTCATAGTGCAGAAGAGGAAATCAAGTATTCGTCGGGAAGGAGTTTGATGTGTGGAGATGTTCGTGTGGTCATTCTCCAAATATCCCAGTGTGCACTAGGAAGCGTCACTGCTGCTCTTTCCTCAGCAATTACAGCCTGGCGCGAGCCGTGACACACGGTCACAACGAGCTCTATTGCTCTTATGCTAGTTGCCATGGTGCGAGGCCGAGGAAGGGCTGCAATGTAGAGGACACAGAGAAAGGAATCCTTCACTGTCTGGCCAACTTCAAGTCACAAGCTGTGAGGACATGTGGCTTCTATCAAGGACTCCGGGGCCTGAATGTGGTTTTTATCTCGAAGCCGTACGCTCAGGGCGTGAAGAGGGAAGACAGATAAAGCACACGCACTCAAGGGAGCGGCGATCAGCTGGCGGTGTGAGACAAGGACGTGACTAAAGCGTGGCCTCGCTCTGTCCTGATCCGACTCCACGAGACGTCCTCACTGTCCACTAACTCCTGATACGACACACGGGACAGGAATACTGACTGACTGACTGTGCATTTGACCTTTTTTTTTTTTTTGTACGTAAACTCGAATAACATTTCACAACCTCTGTGGTGCGGAGGATAATAAAGAGGAGCGAGTGTGACACAGAGCTGGACAGGATGCATAGAGTTTATACAGGAGGAATAAGCGCGTTACGCTCCTTCAGCTGCCTGTGCGGCGTGTGAGAAAGAACTGACATCAAGAAGCAACCGAGCGCCAGGAAATCTTTCTGATCTAGCTTTAAAACGGGAGCGTCGACCAAACATCTAACAGTACCAGGAAAGACAAAGTCCAGTGCTAATGAGAAGAGAAGAGACCAGTATCAACACTGAATATTGTGCATTTTGCTATGATTTCTGGAAAGGTTTTTTTTTTTTTGTGCGGTGTGAACACGAGACAATTAGCCAAATGTTCCAATGCTGACTGTATCTTTTTGACAATGAAAGCATTCACTCGTTATAAGAAGCACCAGGTATAAAAAAAAGCATTTCTCTTGATCGATCGATCGATCACGTGCACCGGGACCCCTTTTATCACCCAGCAGAGCATCAGCGCGCACGCTGGATTGCACTCGATGCCTTAGATGACAAAAAAAACTTATCGCTGAACCACTGCTTCTCATACATCGAATCATTCAAAGCTGAACACACAAACAAGTCAACATATTTTGTTCAACCACCACACATCAAATAGTGTTTCTTTTAATCTGGCTGCACGATTTCTCATGCCAAATAAGTGCTTCACGTCACATTGACCGCATCTGTGCAAGAGCTTTCGGGAGGAAGATTTTGCACTTCAGCACACGACACAGACCCGAACTCTATTTCATGTGTGGTTAGCAGTTTGTTAGCATAGGCATGAGTGACATTTTCCCCTCAAACCTATTAACTACTGTAGATCTGCACACGACAGCGATTTCCTTGACTGGCTTTATTTTTAATAAGGTTCTCATCACGACGTCAAAATAGGGTCAATAGCAGTTTTATTAAAAGAAGTAGGGGGAAGAAAAAAATCCAGTCGAGAAAATGTTCTTCCTGGCTGGAGTTTTAGAGTAAAATAACACTTTCCTCTCATTCTTTAAGCAAATTAACAAAAGGGAAAACAGACTTCCTCCCTATGCTAACTTTGGTCTCTGCACTGGACTGTAACACCATTACTGCTCAGAAAGGTTTAAAAAAAAAAAAAAACAGCAAGTAAGGCAAAAAAAAAGAGCTCCCCCTAACATATAAAAGCGAGCTTGTTTTGTTTAAGACTACGACATATTTTCACTTGTGCCCTCTCAGCTTGTCCCCCCAGTTCACCCTACCCCTGTCCTGTTCCATCCCCTCCCACAATCCCTTGTTCAGCAGCAGTTACTGTGAGAAACACTCTGGAAAGTGTCAGGCGTCTGTTTGCTACATACATTTGCCTTTTCAGCATACACACAATGAGAAAAAGAGGGGGAGAGAGAGAGAGAGAAGAAACAAAACATATATTTTCCTGCCTTGCACTTAGTAAAGGAGGATGGGGGGGGAAGGGATTAAAATGTACAAATGAATGACAAAGAAACAAGGATTAAAAAAAAACAAAAAACTTTAAATCATGAAGCATGTAAAGTCCCAGCTGGAGTTTAGGTAGCAGCGTGGGTCACCTGAAACTCGCCTCTTCTGCTTCCTTCTGTCTTTTTTTTTTTTTTTTTCACATTCACAAACATTTAAAACTTCCTTGTGCAAATCAAGCAGTCTTTAGAAAGAATGCCCTCCAAATTGTTCTGGTAAAAATATAGAACTCCGAAGGTGGCTGACGTGTGTGTGTGTGTGTGTGTGTGTTGCAGCAAGTGTTTGTCGTGTTGGATTTTGTTTTGTTTGTAAGGATGCGTGTGTGTGAGAGATGTGATGGAGTGGGCAGGGCCTCATCTGCGGGGGCCTGAGGGCATCTGTGCGTAGACGGGGTAGGCCAGGCGCACGTTGAGCGAGTCGTTGTGCTGGACCAGTGAGGTCTGGTGATAGTGCAGAACAAGGTCTTTCAGAGTGCTGTACAGGTTGTATGGCTCAGCGAAGCCGTAACCGCGCGGCGTGCTGTGGATCACACAGTGCTTCACTTCTCCGTCCACGCTACAGAAGGAGCACAGAGAAGTTCAGGTCAGTAACGACGAGGCAAACACTGCAAAACACTGCACGGGCTCCTCCCGTTTTATTTCTAGCCTATTGTTCCTCGTTAAGCATTTATTCCACGAAATCGAGTCGGACATAATCCTTTAATGAAAATACTCCTCAAAACAGCATACACTATACTAGGAAGGAAAAAAATATATATAAATAAAATGGTCAACAGAATCTATTTACAATATAATCTAAAAACTTGTATAAAATACTTGCTGATGACGTAATGGCTGCAAGAGCAATGGATTTAAAATTATTCCATGTTGTTATCGTCCTTGGATAAAAAGTAAACTTGATAACATTGTTTGGTACACTGATTTGGTGAAAAGGATGAGTGTTTGGTAGTCGAGTAGCTCTTGTAATTTGACGCACTTCAGGAGGGAAACAAATGCCAACATGTCCAGTTAAGATCTTGTAGAACGATCTTCAAGAGAATCCCAACCAACCAAGACGCTCGATCATTGGAGTCACGTGACTAAAACGAGAATAGTCATTGTAGACGAATCGTGCAGCGCGACGCTGGACCGTTTCAATTTGGTCGATACATGAGCTGATAGCTACGAGCCATGTACGACGAGATTGAGTGGAATAACTTTTATTCTATCCATATTCAATGGATTTTGAGAAACGGAGCATTTTTCGCAAATTCGATAAACTTTATACAAAACGTCCGGCGAAATGACAGGAACAATTTGTGAAAAATGCTGCTATATATATATAAAAAAAAGATACGTTCTTACCATCAAAAACTTTTATTCCATGTTTTGTTCTCGAGTAGAGTTTTTACTGTCGTCCTCGGTTGGTTCAGCAAAACGCTCCGCCATTTTGTTTTTCTCTACTCACGGAATATGAGCTGATATTCTGGTAGTAGTAGCGTAGCCAATCAGAGTGCGCGATTGCTCGTAAAAAAAAGCAGTTCAAAGTCCTTCCTGCACCATTCATGGTGCGTTTGGCGGCGCAGATCTCCGTTTCGTAGCCCTCGGCCTCTCGCCTGTATTACATAGCTAGGGTTACAGTGTGGGGCTGGTCCTCGTAAGAGTTTGACTCCCCATTCGCATCTGTATTGCAACGAGCCTTGCCAGATGGCACCATTTTTACGATGGTCTTTGGTATGACCTGACCGTGAGCAGAACTTGCGATCTCCTGGCGGACACGCTAACCATTAGTCCCCTCGCCGGTCATAGCATTTATCCAGAACGATTTACAGAAGTGCTTTGTTGTCTCCAGGTACAGCATGTGCTCATGATCGTCAAACAGGTCAGGGCTAATAAACCCCCGTTAGAGGAAGTAGTTTACACAGTCCCACCCAGTCAAACCCAAGCACATGCTCTTAATATTTTGTAGGTTTAGCTATTTAGCAAGATACCACTCAATCAATGTCTTCCTTTAATTACATGCCAAAAGGGGTGTAGATTTTTAATTTATGAACGGAATTGCAGAGCTACACACTGAGGACAGCATGCGGTTGTGCCTGGTTAAAAGGAACGTGGTTTTAGGAGCAACACGTGCTTGGATGTTGACCCAGGAACATGATGTACTCGATGAAATCCTGCTCGATTCTCAGATGTTTTTTCCACATGGCTCACGCCTGACTGACTGACTGACTGACACATCCACCTGACTGGCTTTGGCCCATCAGTGACAGCATTTTGGAAAAAAAATTCAGTAGGAAACTTGATGTACTCACACTACAGAGCAGGCGTAACAGCCCTTCTTGCTGCTCTCCCGGATGAGGAAGGCTCCGTCTGGTTTGCCCAGCAGAAGATCCTCAGCTTGTGTGCGGTTCAGGTCCCCAACAAACCAACTCTTCTCATCGTAGTGTGGCAGGTTTTCATCCTCTTCACTCACAAAGTACGTACTGGACCCAAAAAAAAAAAGGGCAGAACGTGGTATGAGCCTGACTGACGGCTGTTACAGTTCAAGCACTGACACTGACGACGAAGGAAGTCTTGTTTCAATTTAGAGAAGCAGGCTACAGGAAAGGCCGGTGAAGTGAATTCGCAGCCAGCTCTAAAAGAAAAGAAGCTCTTTTAATGAACTTACTCATCTGTGTTCTCGTTTTTGATGCCCAGCCAGTCATTTATTCGTTTCTGACGTACGCCTTTGTGATTGAGCCAGCTGTGAGGAAGGAGCACAGAAATTACTGATGAGGGAAAAACTCGCACGACACACCCTGCTCGACATGGAATAAAAGCAGCCACTTACACAAGGTACTGATCTCGGATTTTCCTCAGCTGGATAAGATCTGGCTTTAAGCTGTTCATCTTTTTGTCCGTCTCCCGGTTGTCCAGAGCTTGTGTCTTCAGGTCCTGCTCCAGGCGAATTTTGCTTTCATGAATCTCCCCTAGTCGTGATTTCAGTTTGGCGTAGTTCATCATTATCCTAGCAGAGTGAGAAAGTGTTGTATTAGGATGTGGAACTGGCCTAGATGAGCTTTCCAGTGACCTTTACTGGAATTAGGACCAGAAGACTGATTATACCAAACGACTGTACACACACACACCTTTCGATCTCCTTGTCGTTGCCCTCTCTGCGGAAGCGCTCGATATATTCCTTGCTGTAGCGCTCCTGTGTGTGACACTGCTCTTCGAATATCTTGATGGTCTCGTTGAAGGCTTCTATCGCCGTGCGCTTCATCTGGATCTCCTGCGATCGAAGGCAAAAGAAAATCAATGCACTCAATCCTGACGTAAATTACGTCCTCGCTACGCCGAATGGCACGACACGCACTGCTCATGCTAAAAAACCCTATCCTAAAGGAGCATGGAGTGGACAGTATGTGAATGGAAGTATGCCAATGGTACCACATTTTCAGTACGAAAAAAAATCTGGCTGCAATCGGACACCGTGCAGTATAATAATACCGAGTAATACTGTATAATTCTACGATATGAACAACAGTTTATGCGTAGCATACACCATATCCACACTGCCATTTCAAACGGTCGCTTGCTGAAAACGGGTTATGTCATCATCGCTGAGAGTAGCACATGTGGAGCGTTTATGTTTAAACAAATGGGTCTGGATATCCTAAAATGAATTAGTTTGATGCTAGCGTAATCTTTACTGTATATACCTGCGAAGTCTTTGTGTACTCATCATACAGTCGGTCATACTCTTTGCTCTTTTCCTGATATTGACTGTGATATTCCTGGAGTTTCTTCCCCACGGCGTCAATGTTGTCTTCTTTTACCAGCTGCTCCTGAGAGAGAGAGAGAGAGAGAGAGAGCGCAAAAGAAGGGAGAGGAACAACCTTGTAAGAATAAGGAATAATTAATAAAAGTGCTTTTTTTTTTTTTTTAAAGTGGCATCTTTTAAATAGACGGCTCATTTTCATTTATAAACCAGTTACTGGTTTGTTACCCTCTTATTTATTTTCTCCCAGACAATTAATAATAGATATAAACCTCAGATCTAACAATAATGATGCCACTGGCATCACCCCATCTAAACTTTTTTTTTTTCCCCGTTTCCGGTTGAGAGTACGTCGTGCGCGTTCTGGCTGCCGCTTCTCACCGGAGCTTTTTTATTTTTTCTGTGTGTTTGTGTAGAGTGTTTTGTCCGCCGGTTGTGGTGTAGCTCCGGACCTAGTTTTGGGCGTCGGTTCCCTCCAGGCCTTGGGTCGCC
>JAODLJ010000023.1:58839607-58850493 GCA_027576115.1 Cathorops melanopus
ATTTATTTTCTTGTCTATAATTGTAAAGCGTCCTTGGGTTTTTTGAAAGGCGCTATATAAATTTAACTTATTATTATAATATCATCCTGGAACGCGCTTCAGAAAAAAAAAAAAAAAGTTCAAATGTGATGTACTCGTTCCCACTTTCTGATTTTAAACTGTGTGTTGCAAACACTCTAAACCATCACTGTGAATGCTTTTAGATTGTCGCTATTATGTTTTATATTCTAGCTAGGTGTTGGCCAGGGCTCACTTGGAAAAGAGACTTCCGTCTCAGTGTGATTTGTTTGTTTTGTCTGTAACCGCTTATCCCGTGCGGGGTCACGGGGCAAGCTGGAGCCTATCCCAGGGCTCAATGTGATTTACCCTGGTTAAATAAGAAATAAAATAAATAATAGTTGCCATGTGAGTGCCTTAGAGATTAACTGTGATGGGTAGGAGAGCATGTATTTAAAAATAAATAAATAGAGAAGGAATAAATGCCTGGATGGCCTTTTGACATTGTGCATGTGTGCAATTATTTATGGAGTGTGCTGCAGTGGCAAATAACCACAGTAATATTTCATGTCGTGAACATCCTGCTGCTTTGGCACTTTCACAAGCAACAAGCTGCAGTGTTCATTGACCAAACAGAGTTTTAGAGAAAGTGTGTGGGGGCAAACAGCATCAAGAGACAGGCAAGCAGGCTGAAGGGGGGGCGGTGCTTGTACCTGCTGGTAGCGAGAGATGGGGTACATGAGCTTGACGTCCAGTTTCGTGTTGTACTGAGCCAGAGACTCGTGTCTGTAGTGACTGATGAGCTCTACCACCGAACTGAAGGTGAGCGGGTCTGAGAAACCGTATTTGCCGTCGCGATGGTAGATCTTTATTAGCTTATTGTTGCCGCCTTTCCTAAAAAGGGACAAAAATCAACATGCGTTAGACAATGAATTCAAAGCGCATGTCCACAACTTGGAACTTAAAGCAGTTACCACCTTAAAGTTAGCGTGTAGTCTCCCTGCATTTTAGTCGAGGCGTCCCGTACCAGGAAGGTTCCGTCTGGCATGTCTCGCAGTTTGTCGTTCACCTCTTCCCTGGATCGCAGAAGGAGTTGGGGGGGGAGGGAAGACGGTCAGATTAGAGGCACGTAGTACGACATCCCTGAAAAACTTCAGACAAACAAACTGGTAAAAGCCTCTGCTCGGTCTCCTGTCTGTGTAAACAGCAGTGACGTAAAAGTGCTCTCCTCTCAAGAACGTGCGCTTGTTCTGGACGAGGACGAAGGCGCTAGCCTGCGAGATGCCGTCTGAGAGCGAACGAGGATGGCTCGCTTTTCCTAACACTCGGATTTATACTCACACACATTTGTTTGATCCATTAACTCTTAGGTTCTGTACTCTGAGCTAGAAAACACTTAAGACATTCGGCTATTAGCAATATAGTGGTCATTTACTGCGACAGCCACGTGACGCGCCGCTTTCATACAGATGCCCATATTGTTCATCTTTTACTAAAACCTTTTGACCTTGACAGAACATAAAAAAAAAGAGAAAAAAAATCAAGGTCTTGTCTTCTTTCACCCTTATCCAGAGTCCACACTCTCTCTCCGGTCGGCCCGGCTGACCTCGGATCCAGTGCTCTTCAGACGGGGTTATATTTATGTGGGCATCTTTTAGGAAAGACACGATCGCACAATGTTTACTAACTTTTTCCACTTGATGGACATTAGACAGCGCAAGCTTCAGAGCTGGGTTTCCCAAAAGCCTCTTAATGCTAAGAGCGTCTTAACTTGGTAGAGCGAGCAGCCCAATGACTATCTTTGTGCTGAGATGCTTTTGGGAAACTCGGCACGGACCGTTTGAGGACTCGGAGCATGAACCTAAACGTGAGCTGGAGGAGTTTGTATTAGCGATGTCCTTTTCGCTCCACTCCGCCTGCACTAGTGCGATGATTTTAATGTTCTCCAAAAACCCACACCACCACTAACTAAGCGTAAAAGGATTGGCGAAATTATTCCGACATAAAGTATCCTAACATTAGCATTAAGAGCTGCAAACACGCACACCAAGAACAAATACGCTACTAAATGCCAGATCTGACTGGGTAGCTTCTAATTATACCCGCGAAATGAGTCACGGTCTGAAAATAGCTCGGATTTCAGGTCAAACTAAAAGAAGCTCGAGGCTTGCATGGAGTCCTTCACCTCTGCGTGTGTTGAATGGGGATCAGCAGCAGCAGTCTCAGGTGTCTGCCTGATTCTTGGAGCATCTTAGCTGCATTTCTACACGCTCGACATCAAAGCTGGTCAATAAGCAGCTCGGTAATCTGCTAAAGAGTTTTGTGAACTCGCCAAGCTGGTTGACATTTTGGGAGATTTCTATCCTGACACCTTTTTCCTCTCAGTTGTTGATTTAATCTAGAGCAGCTGCCAGGCTGTCGTGGCCTGAGCAGAGCTATACGAAGGAGGAAGAGTAGAATAAAATAAGTTAGAGCTGCTATATGAGAAAGGTGTGAGTAGAGTGAAGATGATGACGCAGCACCGTGTGGCGGAACGGATCGGGAGGGGGTTGGAAGAGGAAGGACCAGGAATGTTTCTTCTTCACACGGAGGCGAAAGCTTATAGCATGGAAACCTGGCGGGCCTTTTATCTCGTCCGCAGGGGATCTCTTGACTCCCATCACCTGATGTGACTGGGTGAATAACTGCACTCTATGCAAGTGTGTGTATTGACCACGCAGGCAGAGAAGCGCGCACACATGCGCGTCTTACCTTGATATGTCTCCCCAGTACCATTCAGCTTCCTGCAACGAGCTGCTTGCAGCCTCCTTCACACCGTTACTGCTCACGGGAGTCATGGGTTTGGCCGGCTTGGGAGGAAGAGCTGCGGGAGAGAAACCAAGCTTTAATATACGAGCACAGGATCGTTCAAACCACTCTATGCAAATATCAAAGCACAAAGCTAGTCTCCTTAAAGACTATCGAATGAGTCAACTGTCAAAACAGAAGTCGTCTGTTACTAATTAAAAGAACAAGGCAAAACACAAACAGCTGGCCAACAGGCACGTGGTGCTGCCGTGAGAATCTAAATCTGAGCCGTCGCTGTGGACAGAACAACAATTCTTCTTATATACACACACTGTATAGTTAAAAAAAAAAAGGTCTGGCACGATTAACCAGGCCCACAAACCAGAAAGCCATAACACCACCAAATAAAAACAGGGCAAGGCTATTTCTTGTTACACACACACACACACGCACCAGGGTTTCTGCAGTTATCAGCAAATTCAATTTACTGCATTTTATAACCCTATAATGCAGCCTTTTAATGCCAAGTTGGCCCCATCTGTGCAAATCAGGAATACTGATATAAGGAGCCTGCGGTCGAGAAACAGATGATGTCCTGGCAACACTTTGTTCGCTAACACAGTCATAACTGAACTAAGTTTGCTTGACGGAGATGAAAAGATGATCACGGCCACGCTGGCGTTAAGTACGTCATCGCTCCAACTTGGGTGATACTGCTGAAGTCAGGCTGCATCAGTTTGTGTGCTGGCAGAATTGTTCACAATTTTTTTTGTTTGTTTGTTTATTCATATCACGGTGAAATAAAATGTGTGCATGCGTAAAATATATGGACATGAGTGTTTTAATGGGAAATACGCCACTCGTACTTTTCAGACAAACTACATCCGGGACCCGAGTAACACATGGCACTCGTGAGGAACTCGACAAATTGTTTTGATAAATTTGGGTACTTTTTCATTTGTGAATGTGTCGATATAATAAAAAGAAAATCACATACTGGCTTGAAGATATGAAGTTTATCATCATCTGTTGAAAAACTCGTATTTTTCAGACAAAATACACTGCGGACCTGAGTGACACGTTTATATAATATTGGCTGGCTGTTTTTTTTTTGGGTGGTATATCAGATTGATTCATTCAGTATCATGCTAGCTGAATGGAATATATCTGATATACCACAAAAAAAACCAACAGCCAATATTACTATTATTATACATACACACTCTTTTCCAGTTTTTCGATATCCGTTGGCATGTTTTTCTCTTGTGAAGAATATCTAATGAAGTTTTGGTAGCATTTCGGGTGTTCAATGCGTCTTTCTCTTTCCCGGCGAACACAGAAATGCTTGTGCGTGGATATTCGCATCAGCTCCGACGTGTGACGTCATGTTGTCTTGACAACCATGCAATATTGTAAACCATATTCAACGCTCATTCTCCATTGGATAGAGTGATGTAATACAGGCAAGATAAGTGATATGCGAACAATACTGCATGCTATCAAACCAAATGAATGAAACCTGCTAGTGTCCTTTATGTATAATAATTTCTGATATTTCACTCCGATGACGTCACTCCCAGTGCTTTCCTGCTGACAAGACACGTGTTGCCAAAATGGCGAACTGGTTCAAAGTTAAAGTACCTTTGATGCACTTTTTTTGTGGTTCGCTTCGCGTCACTCCGCTCACTTGTGAAATATACATTCACCGCTCGAAGATAAACTTCATATCTTTGTGTAATATCGTCTCACTCGTATATATGAGAAACTGAAACGATTGTTGATCATATTTAAACTGCTAAAGCCATCATTAAATACTGCTTGATCTAATGCTTATTCATGACCCATGAACACCTGATAAACTCCACAACCTCAAGACACGCACCTGCGCCTCACGCATGTTGGCTGTCGAGTGGTTCATTTGTAGTAAATAAAGAGCCCTGATCGCTCGTGAACGAGAACGTGACTGGCATCATGCATTCTTTGTTTTTGTCCAAACACATTTTAACAGCTGGAACAACAGCTCACAGAACCCTGGAGTTGCCTGGGGCACTTTCCAGCGTGGAGGTCAAATGTGGGCATCTTTCATCATGCTCCAAATCAGACCACAAATCTTAGTGTGTGAAGTGCCTCCTCTCTCCGGGGCTTATTCCTCTATACCCATTACGCCTGTCCTGCGCTGGCATTAAGCTTCTAAACCTCTCCAAGCTCAGGGTCATCAATTCAGGATGCAACTAAATGAGGCTGCTACAGGACAGCAGCTAACGACATGCCAAACTGCTATATATCGGCTGATGGAGAGCAATTTTGGTGTAATTATCCTGAGCCAGAGGTGGTGTATAGCTCTGTGACCGAGGCTGCTTTAAAGATAAAAAGCTGCCGGTGCGCGTGTGTGTGTGTGTTGTGAGTGAGGCCAGGTTGAGGTGTGTGTGTAGTGGCTTTTGGCAACCTGTACCAGGCCAGGTGCAGCTGGCAAGGAAGCGTTACCGACTTTGAGGGAGCAGAGGGGAAAAATAAGCTTGCGTTTTAACTCACAGAGGGTGCAGTGTTCAGCACAACCCTTACACCAAGCCAAACTAAACTTCTCCTGACCCAGTCTGAAGCCTAACACGCAGCACCGCACCCACAACCTCCGTCCACCACGCGCCCAGCGGCCTTTTAAGTGAAAATCAAAAGGCACACTCCAGCCCTTTTCACGAGGGGAAAAACATCAAACGCCGCCGACTTGGGTGGAAAGCCGACGCGTACGATTCAGAGAGCGGAATCGTCCAGACGGGCGTTTGGAGTAACGCATGCATTGTGATTCCCACAAAGAGCTGTGGAAAGCCTCTGTGAGGGTGCCACCGTCCTGACCAAGGGCCTGTTATGTATTAACACAGGGTGGTTTTGAAAGGAACGCTAAGGGCTCTAAAACATACGGCCATGTCCTGGATTGTTCTAGCAGTCTCTCCTGGCCCAGGAGGAGCTCTGTGGAATGTCAGCGGAGTATCCTGTACACGGAGAGCCACTAAAATAAAAGCAGACAGGAATGTGCAATGCTTGGTGAGACCGGAGAGCGAGCGCGCGCGAGAGAGAGAGAGAGATGAAAAACGGCTGTACCGTCAACGAACGCATTACTGTATATCTGATCATCCAGCCACTACTTTTTATTCCCCTCCATGAGCAGTTAAAGCCCCTTGCGCTTTAGTAGGACAGCAGTGCTTCTTTTCTTAAAGAAAAACATCTCTGCTTGGATAACCCCTCTATAATGCTTACGAATGTTAAAAATGTACCACCAACATTGACTTGAACAGCAAAACCGAACTCTGTTGCTGTGTACGAGACTTCGTTCTTCAAGCTGCGGGTTTTTATATCGGCTTCGGCAGGAGTGGAAGAAGGGAGCATGAATGGTGTTCTTTGAGGGCATGATTAATTAAAAGCAGCACTGCAGTTTTGGGAAGTGTGGAGTGAGTTAGAGCAGACACACACGCACGCACGCACGCACGCACAGGCGGGACTTACTCCCACTTTAACCCGGTGGGGTGAGGAGCACAGACCAGTCACAGAGGAGCTGGCTTAAAGCACACGTCATGTCCAACCTGAGCTTCTGCAGGTGCACGTCCCCCCCTTCCTTTCACTCTGACAGACAGGGGGGAAGCCAGGGAAGGAAAACACACTTTCTCTCTCAAAAGACCAAATGTAAGAGAGGTAGAGTACAGTGCAGAAACAGGGGAAAGTGAGAACGTGGCCTCTCGGTGCACTCTTTCACTGACAGGAGCTGGGAGGTAACACAAGTCAGGTGTTCTCAGGGCTGGTTACAGATTGTGAAAGCAGCTTTTATGCATCATGTATGATTTATGCTGCGTTTATGATCAGATTAGTTGTGCATCGAAAAAAAAGACCTACAAAGGTTACCTGTGTGTGTGTGTAACACCCATACAGATCAGCGAGAGGGCTGAGGGATTTCATGTAGCCACAAAGGCCCATTGAGGGCTATAGTAGCAGGGCGGCATGCTGCCACGAGGAAGGGAAATGCCTCTGTGGGTTTTACGCACACACGCAGGGCAAAAGGCAGGTGCACCAACCAGCAGAGCTGAAACCTCACATTCCTGCCTCCAGTTTTCCATGGGCAGCTCTTTCTAACGCCCCCCCCTCCAACACTTACACACACTTATCTTTAAAATTATTTGACACAAAGTTGGATGGAAACACAAAGACACGCTTCTAGTGCTACACTCGAATCTCTTCTGCCACTACAAATGACAGAGCTACACCACAACCGACACACGGCAAGCCTTCATGTTTCCGCTGTGTTCCTCATCCATTAAACAGCGTAATAAAATCAATCATCGACACCAACTTGGCGCTAACGCTCTCTTTCCTTGAATCGCATTCTCGCTCTCTCTCGTATCGAACCACTGAATTTTAAAGTCGCAAACGAGGACGGGCTGAGTCAGATCAGGACGGATGGACACCGATAAAGAAATCGGAATAAAGCAAAGCGAACGACAATACGTTCCAGCGGCGCGGCTCCGAACAAAGACGACTCCACTTTGCTCCCTCGGCTCTACGACTCTCATCGCTGATGGGATGCTCAACACCCAGAACCATGACGTATAACCAACGTGCCTTTCTTCAGATACTTAAGAAAAAAACAACTGACTGTAGGAAACTTCCAGCGCCACAGGATGCAAAGTAAACACTTGCAAACACACACATGTGCATGCAGTTTATCTGGAATGTGCAGAGGAGCATTAGCACGAATTTGATTTGACAGCAAGTAACGGCAGTCAAACGAAGGCTGCTGTGTCTCAGTCTGAACTGAAAATTCATAAAAACACAGCTAGACAGGGGGTCTGACCAAAAAAAAAAAAGGAGCACTCGATGAGCCAAATAGAGCGTGCGCGTTACAGTCACATGCTTCGTTTGACAGGCAGCCGTGTTTACCCTGAACTCTTGCAACATACAACTGATTGCGTTTTACTAATTATTTTAGTAATATCCAGAGAATTAAAAAAAAACCCCAAAAAAACAGCGATCTAAAAAGGATTACGTCAATGCTATTGTCGACTCTGAACATCCAGCTAGCATCAAGCATTATGATTAAACACACAAAAGGACACACTAATTACCACAGAGCGTCCTTTGTCTCCCAGCGGGACGATTACAAAGAAGATGGAGAAGACGCGACAGCCGTGAATTAAGGGGAAAAAGAAAACGCAGAAAGATGACAGCACGCTTACCTTCCTCCACTGCTTCCTCTTTCAGCTGCATGCGTACGGAGTGCGCTCAGCTGCCTGGGACACGAGCCCTCACTTTCTCTCTCACACTCACTCCCTCTCTCCCTCCCTCTCTCTCTCCCTCGCTCGCTCCCTCTCTCTCCCTCTCCCTCTCACCCTCCCTCTCTCTCACCCTCTCTCTCTCACCCTCCCTCTCTCTCACCCTCCGTCCCTCTCACTCTCTCTCACACTCCCTCTCTCTCTCCCTCTCTCACCCTCCCTCTCTCTCTCACTCTCTCTCTCTCTCCTTTCAGTGATCTCAGAGGAAAGGAATCTTATTTCTGCAGAAATGCACTTTGGAATTCCAATCAAAATGCAAAGCTGTTCCCTGTTTGTCCCATCGTGACACTGCGAGAGAGAGAGAGAGAGAGAGAGAGAGGTGGATGGAGTGATGGAGTGATGCTATAAGAGAAGAGTGTGAATGAGTGTGTTCATTCAGTCTTCTGTAATATCTAACTGTGCAAACCAAAATTCCCAGCATGCACCAGTACGCTGTTCATATTCCGATAGATTTATTTGACAGCAGTGAATGTGTGTTAATGCAGTGTGATTCATCTCTTCAGTCTTTTTCGTTAAAGTTGACATTCCAGTGTCACTCATTACATTTACAAACACAACATTTTCCAGTTTATTTTCCTTACTGTGGAAAATGATGATGTGAACTGACTGAGCTGTTTCCATGGCTAATGAAATGGAGATTCCACTCACATTCCCGTTTCCATGCAGCCGTACACACTCCCACTGTCACGTTGGTTTGTGTAAAATGTAAACAGGTGAGAGGTTGCGGGTCACAAACTGCTGTGAAGTCTCACGTTCTGAATGCACTGTGTACTAAAGAACACTCCTCACACCTGAAGAACATCAACATGTCCCTCACACCTTCATTGGAAAATCATCAATTCAGAACAGGGATACATTCGGAATCTGATGTTTACATTACGACCCACGTCACATCTCCATCTTTTACAGCAACTGTCTCATTTCAGGACCCTAACGTGTGCCGTCTCTCAGCTACAACATTCTGTGGACAGTGAAGAGTCTCAGGGTTTGGGTTGGACGTGTATGGTGGAGTATTTACATGCTGTAGGTAAACGCTCTGGAGATAGAGTTCCTCCAGAAGGACAAACAGAAGAACACTGATAGATTTAACCTTTTAGCTCCCAGGACGAGTCAGAGTAAGATGACTTGAAGAAGTTTCTGCACTCGTCTCACAGCCGTCTCTGGGACAGAATGGAGTTTGTTCACGTGGAGCGTTATGGGGGATGTGTTTGGATCTTTCAAGTTCGTTACACATTTTAATCTCCTCGGACTTTTTCATTCAGAGGAGAAAAGAGCAGCCTGTCAGAATCCATCAGAGGCTCCAGACTCCTGACGCACTCATCCCACCGTGGCTGAAACGAGGGAATGAGTATTAAAGAGGGTGGAGTGGAGATGGAGGATGGGGAGAGAGCGTGATTCAACCAGAGGCAATCCAATCTGTGCTGTCGAGGTTAGAGACATTTTCTCATTGTCCTGTCAGATGCATACTAATGCGCTTCAACCTACACGAAGGTCGACTGCACCTCCTCCTCGTCTCTCTCTCTCTCTCTCTCTCCCCCTCAGATGCTTCATTTCTGCCCAGTTCTGATGGATGTCTGGTTCTTCCAGCTTCAGACACTGAATTAATCTTGTCAACTTTCTCCATTTGTCATTTCTCCGTCCACAGTAAACACTCAGACGGATGATTTCTGATTGTCTCGCTCTCTTTAGCTCTCCTCACTGCGTCCTGCTTTACTTCACTTTATCTCACTCTTGTTTCCGACAACAGGAGACAAGTGTGAAGGAGCAAACAGACAACCTGATTTACTTAGTGTGTATCAGAAACTCAGTCCTGACCTTATCTCTCTCTCTCTCTCTCTCTCTCTCTCTGTCCGTGTGTGTGTGTGTGCGTGTGTGTGTGTCTAAGAGTGAAGGAGGGGGCCTCTGTGTTGGTGACATCACTATCAGGGAGGATCTGAATGGACAGGAAAGTCAATTAGAGTTTAACTGAGTTTACCAGCTGGAGAGAGAAAGAGAGAGAGAGAGAGAGAGAGAGAGAGAGAGAGGAAAAAGGGGAGGAGAGTGAAAAAGAGAAGAGACAGAGAGAGGAAAGGAGAGGCGCAGCTACAAAACCAGGGAATTCTGCCGGTGAGTGAGAAGTTTCTGCTGTTCCTCGGGTTGTTCCTCTCTCGGCTGGTCAGGAGGACAGCAGCACGCACAGGGACAGCAGGGGACATTTTTAAAAGAAGCTGACAACAGGATGAGTGTGTGAACGTACAAGGTCAGCCATCTGTCCATCCATCATCCCTCCATCCTCGGCCTCAGCATGAAGTGGAGCCTCACGCTGCCCCATGACCTTCGACACACACCCTGACTGAGAGACGGAGCTGAGCGACGGCACTGACGAGTCCACGAGAGGAGACGCTGTGTAACACTGGAGCTCAAGGACAAACCATGGACTCTGCAGACCAACCACCACACCTGGGCGTGAGTAAATACACACACACACACACACACACACACTCCACTTTCTTATCCTACACTCACAAATGATAAGTTGTGACTCATTTGGACTCAGAGTCCATCAGGAAGTTCCTCTCATTTCCATCTCGTGTTCGTCACGGCCGTTTCCTCTCCAAACTCTGAGTGACCTGTGAAGTTACAGCACATCTGTCTGTTCTCTGCTTTTCTCTGAATCTTCCTTTCATTTCTATTCTTCATTAATTTATTGTTAAACACAGAATTCTCACAAAGTGTCAGTGTTCAGAGGAGACAGACGGGAGAGAAAATCTTCTTCCCAAAGCTGCTCTTCCACACTTCTCTCTGTAA
>JAODLJ010000023.1:62097432-62108052 GCA_027576115.1 Cathorops melanopus
GGCAGAATCAAAGACGAGAAACAGGAAATCAGGGATCAGGAAACCAAACAAGGAAATAAGGCTCGGTAACATGTCAGGAACACAACTCAATACTTCGCAAAGTAAGTGTGTTTTCACAGTTTTTATATCGGCGTGCTGATTGTGCCTTAATCCTGTGCAGGTGCGAGTCGTTTATGGTGCACGCACGAGAGTCCGCTTGGCGCGCGTGCTGTTCGGAGCGCACCCGAGAGTCTGTCTGATGCACTCGCCAAGGTGCACAGGTGTGACACTCGCACAAAATTAGTACAAAAATGAATGTAGATATAAATGTCTTATGCCAAATTGTTATGGCATGTTACAAAAAAATAAAGAAAAAATAAGAGTCCTCGTCTCCAATTTACGAGTCCAAATGCAGTTAATGCACGAGTCCGAGTCCAAGTCATGAGTCCTTAAAATTAGGGCACGAGTCGGACTTGAATACTACAAGCCTGCGGTGAAGTTTGTGTCATTGATGTTATGACATTCCTGGAAGAAAACCAACCTGCTACAACACTCTATTTTATCCAAAGATAACAAACGTGGTTGAGTCCCTCAATATTTTCTTAATTTTATAATGCTTTTGTTAAAGACCAGGCATCAGCGGCGTGTTTGACTGAATCTGCTGAAACATCATGCTGAAATGTGTGTGTCCGCCTGGTGTTACATAACTTGCCTTAATTCTTAGCTAATATATTACACAGGTGTTTCACATTCAATGCCTTTTTTAGTGATTGAATTTCAATCTGATCGGCAACTCTACAACATGTCTGAGCATGTGTGTGTGTGCAGTTTAATCTTTTGGAAAATCTGTATTGTGCTAGACATGGCTTAGAACAAAACCCACATATAATACACATCTCGACTTGAGTCTGCTTGTTCTCAGGGTGGTGAGTGCTGAATATTACAATGATGTCTACTGTACCATCTGTCACTGGCCTCTTAGCTGATGAAATTGAAATATTTACTGATTCTGATTTGAAATGGCTTAAACATTTTACCTTTTTTAATATGTCTGTTGGAGGCAAAAGTAATGCTGTGAATATTAACTGTATTCCATGAACATGAGAACAACTGATGCGATTTGATTCTGTCCCATTTACAGACATAAAGCATCACAGTCAGCTCTCATCACAGCATGTTTACCTTTAGACAAGCCCAGGAAATGGCAGCTTTATTACACTAATTCCGTGTGAGTTACACTGAGCAAACACTGTCGACTGGATACGCCTTCAAATACGCAAACGCCTTATCAGACGTATTGTCTTTTTCTAAGAATCTGCATTCGTTTACAGCTTGGTGTGAATTGTTTCCCATCGTATGACAGATGACTAGAAAAGAAAAACAGCGAGGAAACTGTTTGTGTGTTTTGCAGGGTTTGGTGCCAGGCGCAAACTGTTCTGTTTCCTTGGTGACTTTTGAAATCCATGTTTATTTATTTATCTATTATGTTATTTAATTTATCATGAACAGTGGACGTTTAATATGAAATGAGTTAGTAGTTAATCATCACAGACTTGTTTATCACAGGGTTGGAAATCTGATATGTTGACTTAAGCGTGAAAACTACTTTTAAAAAGACAAAATGTATGTGCTAATTAAAAATAAATAAATAAATGTAATAGCATGAAGTGTATATTAACAGGATGATAAGGGAACTTGATCTGTGTTTAATTAAGTCGTTAATTAATTAATTAATTTATTCACTTCAGGCAGGACAGTTATTCAAGAAAATCTTGCAGACACCCTCAAAAAAAAAAAGAAAAAAGACACCATTTTCAAGAAATACAGTTTATTCGATTAAAGGTAAATAAATACATCAATAAATAAGGAAATAAATAATCGGCATTTAATGAACCTTCGTATCAATATGTAAGTGTTACAAAATGCAAAATATTTCTTTAATTTAAAGAGTTTATTTGCATATCCAAATTGTTGATGGTTACTCCTAGTACGTTGGTGTGACTATGACGAAGGTGCTACACAAGTCCTTTCTATGTCTCTCTCTTTCATCCCATTAAAGGGACACAACATAGAAGTCTTGTCCCAGTCTGGGCTGATACAGTTCATGATCTGAAGCCACCATCTTCCATCTTCCTCTTCTTCCCTGCTCTCCTATATCAGGATCAGCGCAGGGGCCATCTCTAAAAGTCTGGGCTCCTGTCCATCAGAGATCCAGCACCTCATCTCTCATCCCTTTAGCTTCTTTTACCATTCAGGGGGAAAGCTGCTCAGGCTTTCTTGGTAGTAGCTTTGGCATTCTTCTTGGTTAGCTGGCTCACCAGGTCCCGGTAAGCACTGGAGCGGAGGAATCGTGGGTAGCAGTCCTTTTCCATGAGGATGTAGATGAGGTACTGAGCTTGATCAAAGCAGGTTGCTGTTGGGAATTTGATATTGGCTTGGGTAATGTCTCGAGTTTCGTGATCAATGTTGACCTGGAAGAAAGAATGACATGAGATTACTGTAGGTTAGGTGAATTGAAATTTCAATGACATTTTTGTCATCGAATATAATAATATAACCAGAGCACTCATTACCTCTCTTGGAGCTTCGCTTCCGATGAACTCGTTGTAAATCCTCTGAGCTTTGGCCTGGAGCTTGGCTTCCGACTTTGTGTTTCTATAATCCTTGCAAGCCAGGTAGAACGCGATATTCTCTTCACTAAACTCAGACACCAGAAAAGCTCGAAAAGCATACAGTCCATCTGTCAGAGAAAAAGAGAACAGATTACTTGTATAACACACGGCATAAGCTTGGAACATCCCACACGGATTACACATCTGTGCACTACACTGCCATTACTATGATTATCATTTCATCCACACTCCAATGAACCCTTCTTCATCCCCATGCCCCATTTTGGTGCCGTCGCATTACTAATTCACTTAAAGCTCATTTCATATGCAGTTTTTTTTTTTTCCAGACAATCATTATTTGTTCATCACTTACTTTTGCTAGATAACAGATTTTCAAAAGACTCCTTCCATGTCAAGCATTCCTCCAAGGTCAGCCTGCAGAAAGAGGCAGAATATCAGGTCACTGCATGCATACACAGCTTTACCGTCCTAATTTATGCAAAACACACATTGTAAGAAGAAATGTAACGAGTGCAAATACAGTATGACATATCTACCTTGGTTTTCTCAGCTTGTAAGCATAGCACAGAAGCTTCCAGTCTTGCTTCTGCAGAAAACTGCTCATGTGTGCTTTTAACCATTTAGCTCTGCCGAGCACACATACAATTCTGTTAAAATACAAATACACATACATATATTTATTCACTGTCGTCATTATACAATGTATATGTACATATTTAAAATTAGTGCAATAATGAGAGGTTAGGATGAATTCTGTACCTTTCCAGGTAGTTACGAGGGAGTGCTGCTAGTCCTCTGCACATTGTGTGTCCGAAGATGGTAGAAATATCCGGATAAATGTAGTGGGAGTTTATCAGCTGTCTGGCGATGGAGAAGGAGCCAGGAGTTTATATAGAGCAGGAAGCAAGTCGTCATCTTTGCTCTCAACCACTCACACTGCAGCTCACCCTGCCCCACTTTCTCACTTTCTCCCTCTCTCTGACTGTATACTCTGTGTGTGTGTGTGTTAAAATTGGGAACTTATTGGTTGCAAGAAGGAGGAAAAATGTTTGTTTTTGGAATCCCCTAACTACTTGCAGTTGAAAATAGTATAGACTAGAAAAGATAGAGAGAAAAACATAAGAAAATATTTTATCTGGAACTCATTCCTACCATTTAACAACAATCTTTGGGCTGCAGTGCATTTGGGAAATGTATATTTAATATATTCATGTGATGTTTCTTCTATAAGAAAGAAACAAACCACTCAGGTCGTGTGCTGTTTTAGGAAAATAATCAACCAGAGGGTGGTGTGATACAGTCCACTGCAAAGCAGAATGATTCTTACCACCCAAATGTTGATTATTTTCCAAACACAGTGTGGCATGAGGGAAAGATTGTTGGTGCACACCCAATGAAATATCTGCTAAAAAGAGACTCGGGTTCAAGAAATGAGTCAAGTTTAGAAAGAAAAAAAGAAAGGAAGTGTATTTTGATAGAAAAATAGGGGGAAAAAGTCAAAAAGGTAGACAGTTAATTTGTCTAAATTAATCATTCAAGACAAATAATATAATCTGTTTAGTCAAAGAAATGGGTAAGACCATTCAGTCTTGTGTAACTGACTTGGGTTGGAACCCAAACAAACAAACAAAAAAGTTAAATCAGAAACTGAAAAAAAAGAAGCTAGGACAGGAAAAAAAAAGAAAGAAAGAAACATAACCAAGTAAATACATATACAGCTGCAGAGGCACAGACAACTACCAAAAAAAAGAGAGACTCAACCGCAACAACCAAAACCATACAGAAAACAAGTGTTGCCAGGCAAAACAAACCTCACCCAGCAGCACTTATTTTGTACCTGTTGATAAGGCATTCAAAGTCAAAGATCATGGTGCCAAATGAAAGCCCATGTGAGACTTTCTATAAGATTCAAGATTCCTTTATTGTCACTGCACCGTACATTACAGTGAAATTAAAGCACACAATCCAGTCGGTGTATTCATACAAACACTTAGTATGGGGGGGGATCTGTACAAGATAAACATTTAAGCAAAAAGCTACAAATCTATACAAGATGGATAGATGTCAATTAAAAAAACCATATCTATACAAGAACTGCTTTAAAAAATGTAGTTCAGTCTTGTGTAACTGACTAGGGTGTGACCTATGATACAGCATGACAATCAGTCAGTGGGTTTCTGCACAGTGATAAGTGAATGTATTGCACAATTAGGCGTGATAATTGGACATTTGCCCATGTTGACCAAGTGCAGTTGAGCATGAGCAATATAAATAAATAGATATACGGTACGTGATCGAGAGAATAAGGTGCATGTGGTTGTAAAAACATACTATTTAGGTAAGAGGTAGGCATGTAGAGGTGTAGACAGTTTGTGTTACTGTTCAGTCCTGTTTCTATCTGTACTGCTGGCATCTGTGTAGGTGACTGGCTTTGTTCAGTTCACGTATGACACTCAGGTAAATGCTGTTCTTTAGTCTATTTATTTGTGATGCAATGGACCTGAACCGTCTACCAGAGGGCAGTGGTTCAAGAAGCTGGTGTCCAGGGTGGGAAGGGTCCTTTAAGATGTTGGTGGCTCTGCTGAGGCAACGGGTGGTGTAGAGTTGCTCTAGAGAGGCCAGTGGACAGCCAATGATGATCTGTGCAGAGTCGATGACTCTTTGAAGGGCTTTCTTGTCTGCCACAGAGCAGTTGGTGTACCACGTAACAATGCAGTATGTCAGCACACTCTCCATCGAGCAACGGTAGGTCGTCACTAGCAGCTGCTCATGGATGTTGTTGTTGTTGTTCTCGAGAATCCTCAGGAAGTACAGTCGCTGCTTTGCCTTTTTCACTGCTGTTGTGGAGTTTGTGGTCCAGGTGAGGTCCTCTGCAATGTATGTGCCCAGGAACTTGAAAGTGGGCACTCTTTCCACTCTGACCCCACTGATTAGCAATGGAATATAGTCCTTGTTGTGTTTTCGTTTGTCTATTATGAGTTATTTTGTTTTTGATGGGTTTAGGGCTACGTTGTTTTCTTTACACCACCTTGTTAGTTTTTGGACATCATCCCTGTAGGCTGTCTCCTCATTTCTTCTTGAGAAGTCCAACCACAGTTGTGTCGTTCGCGAACTTTTGTTGGTAGGGTGGGTGAGAGTGCAGTCATGGGTGTAAAGTGCATAGAGGAGGGGGCTCAGCACACAGCCCTGTAGGGCTCCAGTGCTGAGTATGAGGGTGGATGAGGCGGTTGGTGAGGAAGTCCTTGATCCAGTGGCATATGGTTTGAGAGAGTCCTAGGTCAGACAGTTTGGGAATCGGTCTGTCTGGGATGACTGTATTGAATGCAGAGCTGTAGTCTATGGAGAGCATCCTCACGTAGCTGCCCTGCTGATCGAGGTGGCAAAGTGCAGTGTGTAGGGCAGTAGTTATCACATCCTCAGTAGACTTGTTTGATCTGTAGGCGAACTGGTGTGGGTCAAAGGTGGCTGGGAGGTTGGATTTGATGTGTTGCTGGACCAGCTTCTCAAAGCACTTCATGATGATTGGGGTGAGTGCCACTGGGCAGTAGTCACTGAGGCCACCGATGATTGGTTTCTTCGGTACTGGGATAATCGTTGCTGATTTTAGGCAGGTCGGGATGGTGGCCTTGGACAGGGACAGGTTGAAGAAGTTTGTGAAGACTGCTGAGAGCTGGTCGGCTCTCAGTACTCTTCCTATCACTCCATCTGGCCCTGCAGCCTTCCTGGGGTTGACAGCCCTGAGCACACGCCTCATTTTGTGCTCCTGTACACTGAGCATGTGGCTGTTGTAGGTGGGAGTGGTTTTAATGTCTGCTGCCTCTGCCGTTCTTACTTCAAAGCGGGCAAAGAAGCAGTTAAGCTCCTCTGCTAATGCAGCATTCACCTCAACAGTCCCGTGATTGCTGTTTGTGTAATTGGTGATGTGCTGGATCCCCTGCCATAGTCTCCGTGGGTCGTTGTAGGCAAAATGGTCCTCAATCTTTTTCCCATACTCAGCTTTTGCACCTTTGATGGCTGTTTTTTTTGAGGTTGGCTCTGGCTGTGCTGTATAGGGCTTATACAGTACAGTAATTTACACACTAATGTAATTTCAACTCCAACTCCAGTAATTTCAACAATCTCCATACTTGTTTTTTTTTTTCTTTGTTTGATGCAGGCTGATAATTTGATCCTTCTGAAATGCAGTAACATCTTTTTCATGACCGTGGGATATGTCTTCTGACGTAGTTGTTTGAGAAATGGGAAACTCCTCACTGCATCAGACAGGGTTAATAGAATTGTTGCCAGATGAAACATATTAATCATTTCAGTAATTATCCAGTCAAAAGCTCTTAAATATTTGCTTAATTAAATCTAAATAGTGACTTTTTTTTTTTTGGCCAGGCAGTGTATATTGCATGGTCAAACAATGATCAATAATAAATTGCATTCCCAGAATGTAAAAGAGTAATTGAAAAGTCAAGCATTTCTTTAAGACCCAAAAAAGCAAACACAATAAACAAAGCTCAGAACCTAGACAAACACAGGGAATGGCAAAACTTCACAGTGATACACCCTGGTATGCAGTAAGGGAACAAGGACACAGAAGGCAAGCTTTGAAGAGAGAAACACTGCCTTGTGCTAAGTACATCAGCCCCTTTAAAATCATCCAATGCATCAACAACATTATGTACAAGCTCTACCAGCCCAGACACAGTAGACTCTTGCCCATGTTTCATATTTCATGTCTGAAACCTGCCATTCCAGGTCCTCTAGCCACCCATGTGCCCTCCACTTCACCTCTTGCACCACTCACCCTTGACAGTCAACCAGTTTACATCATCCATGATATTCTCAACTCTCCCCACAAGGAAGGTAAATTGGAATTTCTAGTTGAATGGGAGGTCTACGGCACTGCTAAGTCCCTGTTAGGGACATCTGACACCCACTCCTATACCAAGCATCCCGATAAACCAGGCCCTCACCCCTGGGTCCACCTGAGGGAAAAGTATCACTCGTAAAGTAATACTTTTTTTGGGGGGGGGTTCTGTCACTTCTGCACCTACTTGCACTCAAGACTCCACTCCCCAGAATTCACAGAGGCCTTCAAATATGGCCATCCTGGACTACAACATCCATCCTGTACTTCACTGTTCACAGTCTCCCGATTTCTGATTGTACTCACCTCTTTACAGTTACCACAGCACACTGTTTAAGGACTCTGTTCACGGTTTGTCATTGTGAAGTAAATGCTCAGTTCCGTGTGTCTGATTTTACAAAGCCTTTTGATCATTGCTGTGCTATTCTGGTTTGAATTTATTTAGTACTTTGGACAGTTCCCTTTTTATATTACCACTGATTTCTCGTTCGTACCTCATCTGACCTTTGCCTGACCTTTTGATTCTGCTATCTGCCAGTTTGCCGGAATAAACTCTCTAAGCTGTTACAGCAGTCCGTTATCTGCATATCTGACAATAAACAAATCATACTATTATATAACAAGATAGTTTGTCACCCTTTATTTCCTGTAAGAGGAAGCCCACTTTCAGTTTTGGAGTATAAATTATGATCATAACCAGCTGCAGCAGAAATGACACAGACATCACCATGAGAACTTATCCTCGGTGTCTTTAATTGAGTATGATGGGTAAGCAATTATGGCACTTCATAATTTTCCACACTACAAAGTTATTTTGTTGTCATCTACAAACTGTTACTTTTACTCTTCCAGTTGCAAAGTTTAATATGTGTTTTACAGAATTGGAAAGAAAATTGTGCATTACATTGAATGACCAAACAAATGCCTTGTATTGTAAATGAAGGAATTAAAAAGAGGTTGGCGGTCATTTGCCTACATTTTAAAAAATAAATAGTTTTATAGATATTTCTCATAGTTCCTTCAGTAACCTGATCTCATAGTGAAACTGAATGATGGTTATTACTGCAGGCATGTGTAAGGAAAAAAAAGCTTATCTGGGTGAAAATTAGATGAGAGGTTTTTCAACAAAACTAGTTTATTAAGTGACACATCAAATTAAATCAATTATAGGGCTGAAACATCTTACACATGAAGTTTAGTATACAGTATATTGATTAACTTAACAGAGCGTGTACTTTAAGTTTAAACTTCTTCTGTAAGGGTTTTGTTGTGATCTTTGAAATCAAGAATTCAGTGATTGATTTTAAAGTAGTTTGTAGATTCCTTTTCTACATCAACAATGCAGAGGCAATGCAAGTCACAAACAGAACCACTGATTCCACAGTATGTCCTCACAGTTACATCAGAAAAATATAAATGCATGACAAACGATATCAGAAATTATTAATGATGTGAATTGATTGATGAAATTTTTTTTTATTTCAGTCTCACATATTTAAAGGAAGACTGCCTTTCAATTTAATAAAATCAATAAAATTTATCTCTCTCTGAAACTTGGTCATAATGCTGTATGGTTATTTCTATAATAGCTCACAAAATATAAAGTAATTCTGTGACTGGGAGCATATCTAATTTGAGGGGATTCTGTAGCAAATAATTTGCATGAGATTGCCCGGTTTGTGCAGTCAAGCAAATGGAGGAAGTGCATGTGCGCATGTGTAAGTTTACCTTTGATCATCCCACCGTCTCTGCTGATTGCTGATATTTCTAAGTTTGGTCCTGAGTTTCCTTTCCTTCGCAATACAGCATCTTTTCTTTTCGCTTTCCATTACTGTAGTCGGTCTTCCACGTTTCATTCATACATTTCTCTCTCCTGTTTCAAATTTGTATTCCACAATGCCTTGCGCAAACAGGGAAAGCCCACCGCGTGATGCATGATGTAGTATCTTGAATTGGGTCATGTTGAAGTAGGCAAAAATAGTAGAGAATTAGAGCCATGTGGCCCTAAATTAATTAATTGTTCTATCAGAAAACAAAAACCTAATAAAATCGGAAGTCTATGATTTGAATTCAGTAGTTTTTGGTCCACTAAACAAAAATAATTGGGTGTCAGGGAAAATTCTTTTTATGACCTACACTTGAAAAATCTGAAAGGCAGTCTACATTTAATTGAAAAGCATTCTAAATACAGAAAAACCTTTGAATGAGTACTGTATAATAATCCAAAGCACTAATCTTGAACAGTAATCTTGAAAATGCCAATTCTACTGTCAACGTTCTACACAGGATATCTCATTAATTAATGTTGATGCAAAATGATGACCTCTTACTCTTTTGTTTTTAGGTGCTAACAGCAAAATCTGATCATTATCCTTTACATTTGTGATCATTGAGATACTCTTTCTGTTCTAGCAATGTCTCCTTGTGACGTTAAAGTTACAGGCAGCCACTCCCTTCTCATAGAATAATGACATTACACCATCAACCAACAAATTATCTCCAGAATTTGAAAACACATAAAAAATATTTAAATATAAACATATTAAATGTGTATCAGGTTGGAGTTTTCCTTTAACCATTATTTTTCTAGACACAGACCCTGGCCTTGGACTAATTCTCAATGTTTAGTCTAGGATGCAGAAAGGAATTTAAGATAATTTAGCCTGAGAATCTTAGAGACACCATGAAATATTTTGCTGACGAACGTGTCTCTGTAGCATGAGTATTTCTATGATTAGTTTACATGAGCTCAGAATTTTGTTTGCATATTTAAATCTCTGTGCTAAATCTTTGAAATTTGAAATGTTTGGCTCACTTTCTCCAAATAACAGCCAATCATATACATGTAGGCTGTGCTTCAGTGTGCTTTCGTGCATGTCTTCAGTGCGAGATTCCTTTCCTCCCTGCAGCACCCAGTAAATTCTTTCATTCTGACACACGTCGAAGAAGCATACAGCTGTACCATACAGATAACAGACTTGTATGTTCTTAAATACCTGGTATTATCAGGGATTACACAGTCGTGTTAGGATATGAAAAAATGTATGTGATGAAACTGGGAATCAAACACAAAACTACAGTGGTGCTTGAAATTTTGTGAACCCTTTAGAATTTTCTATATTTCTGCATAAATATGACCTAAAACATCAT
>JAODLJ010000023.1:62167950-62177971 GCA_027576115.1 Cathorops melanopus
AGCCCAGGCTCTCCCTCTGCACCGGTGTTACGGACATCACTCACCTGGGGGGGAGGAGACACAGACAAGGAAGGGGAGAACAGGAGGACACCACGGGTGCACCGGGTCGGCTGGGGGGGAGCCGGTCCCCGCCTCCATGGTGGGGGAATGGGGCAAGGACGGGAAGCAGAAGGAGAGGGAGAGAGAAGAGAGAGGAGAAGAGGAGACATGCCTTCCTGCCATCGGAACTGCCGCCATGTGGTCCTCTGCCAGCTCCATAGCTTGGTCCAGCAATGCCAGGGAATGACACTGGACCCACTCCGCCATTCCTTCCGGAAGTCGCGCGACAAATTGCTCCAGTGTTGATCACTCCCTCGGTGTCATGGTCGTCTGCCCTCAGCCACTGCCGGCAGGCATCCCGGAGTTGTTGCCCGAACACGAAAGGTCGGCCGACCTCATCCAAGTGCAGCAAGCGGAAGCACTGCTGTTGTTGCTCTGGGGAGTGGCCGACACGCTGGAGGATGGCTCGTCGGAGGTCCGCGTACACGGGCCAGCTGTTGGTAGGGAGCTGCAGCGCGGCCAGCTGCGCCTCGCCCATCAGCAGGGGGAGGAGGCACGCTGCGCGCTGGTCGACTGGCCAACCCCTTGCCTCCACTCCTTGCTCAAAGAACGCGAGAAAGGCTTCTGGATCATCGTGCGGACCCATCTTTGTTAGGGTGAGGTGGGGAGGGTCTGCTCCGGTAGTGATCGTGGAAGCACCTGTGGATCGTGGAAGCACCTGCTTCCGCCAATGGAAGCAGGTGCCGGAACGCCTGGCAATCTTCCTGTTGGGCCAGCACCAAGGCTTCAAACCATTGTTCTTGCTCCTTTCAGAGGGCGACCAGCGCTTGGTGCTAGTTCTGCTGGGCTGAGGCGAGGGCATGGATCAGGTCCTTGAACGGAGAGGACTCCATGGGGCTATTCCCTTCTGCGCTCGTCCCGGGTTTTGGCACCACTGTAGAGAGACCCTGATGTGGGTGGAGCACAGAAGCACGGCAGGTGGCTGTTTGCGTCTTAATTATTTTCTTTATTGTTGCTTTTCAGCACACAACTCAAACTCTCTCTCACACATACACAGGCTACTATCAAGCCCTCGGCACTGACCTCCCCTTCTCACTCTCCTTTTATAGGGTGTGGTCACTGGAGGAGACACACAAACACACGTTAATTGACAACAGGTGTAGTGACACGACCACTCATCTTCCCTGACTCCGCCCTCCATTCACAGACTGATGCTCGGCCATGCCCCCACTGCCACATACACATTTTGCAGTGGTTCAAGTTGTTTGTGTTTTTTTGTTCATTGTACTTTGAGGGACAAAGTAGTCTTATAGGAGTGAGCATGTGCTATAGTTATGGCAGCACGAGCCACTTTTGGGTTAAGTATGAAGTGTTTTGGTGGCTTTAGTGCATTTTGCACCAAATGTTAACGGATGTTTGTAACGGTGTGTGTTTGTAAAGCACACTGTGTGAAGAGTTTTAAAAATGTGGACATGGTATTGAGACAAGTATGAAAATGATTGTTTAAAAAAACCCTGTAAAATATATTTGAATGCTGAAACACACGCATTCTTAAAATCATTGTTGAAAATGAATGAACATTGAAGTTGATTCAAATTCACTGAATTAATTCAAATTCATAAGGTCATTTCCAAGGTCTTAAGCATGTTAGAACCAAGTAAAGGTGGTAAAAATACCTTGAATAAAGAACTTGGTAAAGTGTAAGTGCAAATACTCTGGTAAAGCTTGAAATACATCTTTAAATTATTCAAGTTAAATTAGAGAAGGATCAACTCTTAATAAATTTGCTTTTAGAATGAAAGTAAAATCATGATTCACAAAAGAAAAAAAAAAAAACCCAACATCTGCCTCAGATCATACATGGGGGGGAAACATTAGCCAAGGTGCACTAACAGCAGATTTATTCATAATCTCTCAAATCCTACATTACTGTTATAATAAAGCTAAGGATTCAAGCTGGTGTAACAGGGTTAAAAGTTTCATCAAAAAAGAAGATATGGTCATCACTATCCCCCACCAGAAGCAGCTTATGAAGACCTCTTAACACTTACAGCCTTAAAAGCCCATTGCTTTAATTTTGACTTATGATATTGTAAGTGCTAGGACACCTTAATAAAATGCTACCCAGCTTTTTTCAGTAGTATGAGCATGCAAAGTTTCATTGATGTAGCTTATGTAGTTGCTGAGAAAACTTGTCCAGATTGAGTCCACTTGTACAAAGTCTAATAATGAAAATCAAGGGCCATAACTCTGAAAATAATAATTTCTCATAAATGATTTTCAAACTCAACTTAGATCATGAATAGTAATATGAGCACGCAAAGTTTCATTGATGTAGCTCATGTAGTTTCTGAGAAAATTTGTCCAGATTGAAATGGACAGACAGACAGACTCCATTCCTATATCCCCTTGCACACTTCATGGCAGGGGATAATAATGAGTTTTGCCATAATCAAACAGCTTAGCCAAGGTGTTCTGGAGCCACCTTTGGAGCTGTGGTGTACTGCAGGTGGTCTGGGTTTTGTCCTGTTGGTTTTGCCATGCTTAAGTAGAAGCTATGCACTTGACCATGAATCCTGCTGGTTTTACACCGAGAAATAGTGACGTCATTCAGATATACAGTACTGTGCAAAAGTTTTAGGCACATGGAAATAAATGCTGTAGACCAAAAATGGCTTAAAATGATTAAATGAAATGTTTTGACATAAAAAAAAAAAGTATAAATAGTAAGCAGTAAACCATAATAAATGAAACCAAGTCAATATTTGGTGTAAGATGACCCTTTGCTTTAAAAAAAAAAAAAAATAGTAGTCTCAGGTACATTGAGTGCAGTTTTATAAGGAAATGAGCTGTAGGTTTTACTGAGCGTCTTGCAGAACCAGCCACAGTTCTGGACACTTTGACTGTAACACTTGCTTCTTCATTTTGCAACCAAACCCAGTAGCCTTCGTTATATTTTCTTTTTTAGTCTGAAAACTGGTCTCCTATGTTATATGCTGCTCAGATACAAGCATTTTCTTTTCTGTAACATTTAATTTTGTGCTGGAAAATGAACGTTTGGAATTCTAAAGTGTTTTTGTACTGACTCGATAATGTAGAAGTCATAAAATAGAAATCTGTAACAAAGTTTGTATGAAAAAAAGGGTGCCTAAGACTTTTGCACAGTACTGTATGTCTATCTTTCTCCAGGAATAATCTGTAAAAGCCCAACCTTGTGTCTTTGACCGTCTGACCATCGTTAAACTTGCTGAATGTTAATAGCTAGCAGTCACAATACTGCTAAAAAAAAATGCATGAATAAATACATTGTGCATGTAGCAACAATAACAATGATGGAAATTTTATAGATTTGTTAGGAATTTCGATCAACAAAGACCATTGAAGCTGCCTGAAACACAACTGAAAGACAATCAAGTTTTTGTTATTTGGTCTTTACACTAATTATAAATCTGGTTATAAGTGTGAGGTTGGATTGCATCATCAACCCTCAATCATTCTCTGCTCAACCTGCCTATCAAAAACAGGCAAAAATAGGCCTCGACCTTATCCAAGGGTTAAAAACCAGACTCAGCTACAGTACAGGATTCGAACTAGACCAAAATATCAGTGTAGCGGCACCAGTAACAAAGGCCGGGGGTTCAAGGGTTCTACATGCTCGGACATGCATTCTAATGTATTTCCTGGCACTTGCAGGCCTCCCTGAAAGTCGCTCTTTTTTTGGTAATATTAATGAGATTTTTTTTTTCTCCAAAAGTTGCTTTGATTGTTTTTGATTGAAGACTTATTATACTGTAATTAATATTCAACTATATTAGTGACATATTTATGGAATTAGAATAAAACAACCAGTTGATGTTCACCAAGTGTCAGCTTTATTTTCAGCTTCAGCCATTCAGTTACAATACATGACTGTCAGATTGCAGGCACTTATGGATGCAATTGCAGGAGAGCGGGTGTGACGCAAACTGCAGACAAAGCCAAAATGTGAGTCAGAAAGTGTAGTCAGGAGACAGGCGTGGGTTGATCGATTGGCAAACAGCTCAGCATAGGGCAGATGAGAAGACGAAGTCGAAGTCAAATAAGATCAGGAACAGAAGTCGTTAACAGGAAGTCAGAAGATAAACAGAAGGCTTGGTAAAGTCAGGTATGGGACACAAAACAATACTTTGCAAGAAGTGCTTGTGACTGCTGAGCTTATATGGGGTTGGTGATTGCAGGGTAATAGGCTGCAAGTGAAGCAATTAGAATTCCGGTGATTGGGGGGGGCTGTGGTTCTTGGGAAGTATAGTCCGGAGCGGCCATGTTTGGAGGCTGCTCCAAACTCGGGTTTTCAGTGCTATTATTGACAATGATGATCCAGATCTAACTCATATTATATCTTCCCTTACTGACTGTTACTCAGACAGTTTTAATGCATCGTGTTGAGTCATAAAAAAACTGCCAGGTACTGGCACGTATTACGTCTATGTCGCGTAAGCACCTCTTAACACAGATGACACTTTGCCGCGAAGACAGCATAAGGACGGAGGTACAGCGGACTCGCATGATCAGGGACAATCTTCCCAAGAAACTACTCGGGTAGCGATGCACTGGGCGCTTACGTGAACGGGGAGTGGAGTATGTCCAAATGTAGAACATTCGCATGGTGGTGTGCCATCGCTGCCGTGTGGGGATAACAAGAGAAAATTAAACAAAAGACCAAATTTTCCACATTGACAAGTCTTTTTATGAGTGTAGCGGCAACTTTTACAGGCATGTTGGCAATATTGTGGGTGCTGCAATAAGGAAACATTGCTTAATGGCCTGATATGCTGAAAAGGCCTAATTAGAACCTGCAGTAACTGCAGTAAAGTAAATCAGATCAAATTGTGTCAAATCCCAAAATAAAACCTGTTTCGATAATAACTATTGTGTTCCATTAGTGGTTGCACAACATTCCTGATTACTAAAAGGTGGAGCAGGTATTACCGGTATGTGTGCACTAGGAAATAAAAAGTGCCCCCCCCCCCACACCAGGCTAAAAAGAGCCGCGGGTGGCATGAGTGGGTGCATCAAAGTCATACCTGATCTCTGCCACTGACATTTACCATTCCCACTAATCCCTGGGCTTGGCACGCAAATGTGCATTTGATGTTCAATACCCAAAAGAAAACAAAAAAATGAGTTCAATTAACATGACTTGTTAATTGGCGATACATTACAAATATGCAGCTATCATTAGTAACAATTTTTGCCAGAATATGGTATAGAATATCATAAAGCTAAGATCATATGTACTATATACTGTCCTGTATTTCTCAATATTACTGAATTTCAAGAAAATATAATGAATGGTAGGTTTTATTCATAAAGTCTGGTCTTTCTATCATGGCAACAGCAGGTACACGAGATATCAGATCAGTGCAGATAAAAGCAGGTTATTATTTCATATTCATACTTTGCAGACAAAATAAAACTGAGACTAATGAGCAGATACCGTGCTGCAGAAGAAGCCAGTCAAGGTGATGAATATGGAGTCCTTACCTTAATCCGTGTGCTGTTGTGCAAGGTTTGGTGTCTTTTGAATTTCAGATGGGTTTATTCTGGCTGGTTTGTGTAGCTGTGGATGCACGGGTGCTTTGGCGTGCTGTGTGCTGAAGCCCACATGTAGCAGCTAGCACTTGATGTGAAAACGTGAGGAAGTGAAAGCAGCAAGAGGAGGGAGAGATGAGAGAGGAGTGGGCAAAATAACACAGTGAGAAGCTTAGCATGCATGTAAAGCTCTTCAGAAATCCAAATGCTGTTGGATTTACCATATGCAAAATTGTATGGGGAAAAAAAAATTGTGCTCAACGTATATTAATAAATAAAAGACAAAATTGTGCCTGGGTTACAAATGATGTGCAGATATATGTCAGTTCATACATCCTTGTGAACATGAAGGAAAATCTGTATAGTCTTGTACTAATAATATCTACAGTAATGAATGGATACAATATTCAACCAGCAAAAACTTTTTTTTTTTCTTTTTCACACAGCATCCTCAATTTCCTTCATATGACCTCATATGATAGCTTTTACATGGATAAGAGTGGCATGTTTGAGCATGAACCCTGCTCTGAGCATCACAGCCGAGGAGGCAGACTGTTTGTTGTGTGGATTACAGGGTAGAGGTTGTGCACATGTGCACGTGGACAGACGAATAAGACTGTGCATTGAGGCACGTGTAGACAGTATGCAATATCCACTGTAATTCACATTAATGCCGCTTCAAACAGCAACGGCTATACCACGATGCACCAATCAAATACGATTAGTTGTTGATTAATTTTCTAGAACACCAGCTCAGACATTAGACAGGTTTACCGTATATGAATGCACTCAATTTAATATGTTTAACAGTTATTCCACGAAATCGAGTCGTACATGAGCTGATAACGGCTATAAGCCGTGTACGATGAGATTGAGTGGACAAACTTTTATTCGATCCACATTCACTGGATTTTGAGAAACAGAGCATTTTTATTTTTATTTTTTGCAAATTTGATAAATAAAAACTTGATACAAAACATCCAAAATACTTTCTGCTAAGAATGTGAACAAACTGGCGAAATGACAGTAGCAATTTGTGAAAAATGCTACAATAATAATAATTCTTGAAGAAAAAAAAATTTAAAGTTACGTTCTTACCATCAAATACTTTCATTCCATATTTTGTTGCGCTTTTTTGGGGGGGCGGGGGGTTGTTTTCGAGTAGAGTTTTTATTTCGTCCTCCGCTGGTTCAGCAACATGCTCCACCATTTTGTTTTTCTCTACTCACGGTATATGAGCTGATATCCTAGTAGCCAATCAGAGCACACGAATGCTCATATCCAGTGAATGTGGATTGAATAAAGTCTGATAAAAAGCAGTATACAGCCAAGATCACTCACAACCGGCTGGTTGGATCGTATAATTTTTGCACCCATGTGTCTCTTCTTCGTAAATGGCACGCCAGCTTATAGCATGATTCATTTATGTAAAGACTGTTCCACCAGAAGAAACAGTTGCTTATTGAATCAAACTTTGCCATGATTCAGCATAATATGTCTCATAAAGGGCTCTTGTGAATACATTTGTGTCATTTCCTGTTGTTGAAGAAGCCTGAGTCCAAGTTGTACAAAAATGACACTGAGGGGAGCCATTTGGGAGCGGATTCCTTAAGAAGTGATTGTATGTTTTCAATGGCAGGAAACTAATGGAACGAGCACCAGGAATTGTCTTTTCATTTGCAGTCTGCGTCCATCCTGAAGGAATTTCTTTATGCATCTGTACAGGTTTGCTGCAACCCGCTGAAACAAGGTCAAAGCTGTGTACAATCTACTGTGCCACTACGTACATTTTGAAAAGACGAGTTATTGACTGAAACTGAGCAAGAATCATGGCCTCGATATCAGCGCAAATATTCCATCATAAATATCCAAATGGTGTATTGGAGTTGTTTTTGAGTACTAGTTAAAACATTGTCTTTGATGCTTCTACATTAGTCTCTTATCTCACACATATCCAGCGCTGCTGTGCTCGTTTATCTCTGATAGGAGTGCAAACTGAGCCACAACTGACGTCAATCCGAGAGCTGTGCATGGTGACATAGGCGTTTGTGGTCACAGCTTCTCTTACTGCTTTTCAGAAAAGAAAAAAAAAGTGTGTGTTCAATGTGTGCATTGTGAGTGAGTGAGTGTTATAGGCATTTTTCTGAATCTACCATTTAATGTAATCCACGGTCAAAGATTATACTTGCCTTGAGTTTCACAGCTAAAAACTAACAACTTTTGCAAGGTGCAGTTTACGCCAAAGGTTTGCACACCTTTACTTTGAAAATCACAAAATGACAAAGACAAAATTTAGTCCGAAAGATGCTCAAGGGTGTTTGCAGAAATCCTTAATGACAGTCGATTTAAACCTACATAAACATTTATAAAGGTTTATCCCAACAGGCATCACCAGTCAGAAAACATACTCACTAACACTTTCAATCATGGCTGTATGTAGTATAACGAACACATTCATAGCATGTTACAATGCATTATTATTATTATTATTATTAAGGCATTATACACTTCGTTATACTGACTTTTGAAGATATAATACACATTGAGAAGCTGATGCATTATGGGTTCTTAACAGCAGTGTTTCTAACACATTACCGTATATCATAGGTACAGTGACCTGCACCGGTACTTATCTGCTTATAGTACCAGAGACATGAGAAAATCATCAGAAAAAGTTTTTTTGTTTTTTTTTTAAGGTATTGGTTTAATAAACAGCTTTTCTTTAAAGTACGTCTCTCTTTACTCATCGCTACCAATGCAACTTATAAGATATTATAAATAGATTATAATATCCTATGCCTATCAGTAATCTACATTAAGCCATGAAAAGTATATGCATTCGATTACTTGATTAAAAATCTATCAAGACAGATCTGAGTGGATAACATTTACAGACACTACTTAAAATGCATTCTAGCAATACATAATTGTTATAAAGTGTAGTGCATTTGCATAAGTTTAGGTATATTTCCTCTGACCTTAAATTAGATTGAATTTAGGCTCGCAATTTGACATCACCATTATGTGACAGGAATGAGATAAGATAAAACTTTATTAATCCCGAGGGAAATGCTTGTACCAGAAGTCGCTCCATAACAATACAGTATAAGTTAAAATACAACAATGCAAGCTGTAGAAGAGGGGGAAAAGCTCCAGGGGAATAAACTGAGCCATGAACTCAGTTTTCATGACCGTTAATTATAAATCAGCCCAGAGGAGGTCATAACACAACCTTCTCAACCAAAGTATGTCACGTAACTCAGTTTCTATAAATAATAATAATAATAATAATAATAATAAAGTAGTCTTTATGACAGCTGACACTTGTAAAGTAAGCCTTTATAGATCTTAAAGCCTTTATAGATGTTTTCATAGGTTTATGGCAGTTGTCAATAAAAGGTTACATAGGTGTTGTAGGATTATGAACAATGCCCTTAAGTAAAAGCTTGCCATTTATTTTGACCACTGCATTTAATGCAAGCGTGCATCCCCTTCCTGAATGAAATATACTGTAAATATTCTATAATAACTTGTATGCTTTCATTTTGCATTTATAACTGTCACGAGAGGTGGGAAATACTTCGTTACTGTACTCAGGTAGAGTTTTCAGGTATCTGTACTTTACTTGAGTATTTATTTTTCTGACAACTTTGTATTTTTACTTCCTACATTTTAACACAAATATCTGTACTTTCTACTCCTTTACATTTTCAAATGAGGCTCGTCACTTTATTTGTAATGCATCTGACGTGAATTATTGGTTATTGATTTTTGCCCCATTGTGCACCTTCCCAGCATCAAGACTGGTTTCAACCTAAATAGATAGAACAATAACACACAGAAAAGACAACACTGATTACAACAACCCAATCTGGCAACCCTGTCTCTGAAGCAAAATATGAGCTGCATTCAAATTCAGCAAACTGGGGCGAATGGGCTTTCTTTGAACTTTTAAACATTTTTGGGAAAACACACCAAATTGTTCCATTTAAATACTTAACGCTTTAGCCGTAGGTGATGTTTGGTCTTCAAGCTCTTCAAATAAGTTATTAGCAAGAATGTTAGGAGCCTAGAGTAAGGGTAGGATGGCTGTATTATTATTATTATTATTATTATTATTATTATTATTATTATTAAGCCCTTAGCACCCTAGGAGCATAGGCCACCAACAAGAGCTTTCCATATAGTTAAGGTTCTTACGTTGACTTTTTTTGAAGGGAGTCACAAAATAAAGGGTTCTTTGGTTTGTTCATTTAGAGAATCCCATAAATACTGTACCGGTATGTAAAAACCATAGGTGCTAAAGAAGGCCACTGGATTTGCTTGAAATTCTTGAAGACGTTTCACCTCTCATCCGAAAGGCTTCTTCAGTTCTGTCTGACTCGTGGGGAGTTCCAGGTATTTATCCTCT
>JAODLJ010000023.1:63215969-63226654 GCA_027576115.1 Cathorops melanopus
GGGACCTCCCCCTGCGGAACTACAGCAGGACCCACTCTTTACTAAATGCCTCATTAATTCCCCAAATCCCAGCCAATGATCACAAATCCCGCCCTCTGGTCACAGACCGACGCTTGACCATGCCCCTGCTGCCACACTCTCCTTGTGCTCCTGTTTCTGGAGAGTTTTCTCCAGGCTGAGCAGTGGATTTTGGGACCTCCAGAAATTACCTACTCCAGACAAGAGTTACTGGACCTTGAACAGTTTTCAAGGATCGTCGGGATAAGACAGAATATTCCTGATGAATTGCTAAAACAGAGATGTTGGGGAAAGTGTGCTGGAGTAAAGAGGAGAATGAGAGAGGGGGCGAGGAGAAGATCTCACATACCTGCCCTTCCTTCTGTCATCATGGGAAATGTCTGCTCATTAAACAACAAAATGGAAGAATTGGAGACCCTTGTTAAGACCCAGAGGCTATACCAGGAGCTCAGCCTTATGTGCTTCCCAGAGACCTGGCTTAAGAACTGTATCCTGGACCCAAACACAAGTATTGTTGGTTTCCTCACCATACGAGTGGACAGGGATGCTAAACTGTGCGGTAAGAAGAAAGGTGGGGGTCTTGCACTGTTCATTAACAACAGATGGTGTAAATCTGAACATGTTACTGTAAAGGAGAGACTATGTAACAAGGATGTTGGACTTTTACTAGTTAGTTTGAGGCCCTACTACCTGCCAAGAGAATTCACTGTGATGGTCACCATAGTCATTTACATTCCTCCAACTGCACACGCGGAAACAGCTTGTGACGTCATTCACACAGTCACCACAAGACGACAGGCAAAATACCCAGATTTGTTTATTTTTCTCTCAGGTGATTTTAATCATGTTTCTCTCTGTAGCATGTTGCCCACTTTCAAACAATTTGTTAATTGTGCAACAAGAGGAAATAAGACTCTTGACCTCTTGTATGCCAATGTCCAAGATGCTTACAAGTCCACTGCACTGCCCCCCCCCCCAGTGGATCTGACCACAACCTTATCCACCTTTATCCCACCTATATACCAGTTGTTAAGAGACTGCCAGTTACCACAAAAACTATTAAATGTTGGTCAAATGAGGCAAAAGAATATCTGCAGTGCTGCCTGGAAACTACTGATTGGGATGTTTTCTGTGAGTCATATGGGGGATGACATTGAAAGACTTGTAAGCTGCATGACTGCTTACATAAAGTTCTGTACAGACTGTAACATCCCCACTAAGGAAATTCAGTGTTTCCCTAACAATGAGCCATGGGTAAGCCACGACTTAAAAACATTGCTTAACAATAAAAAAGTGCTTTTAGGGAAGGTGATAAGGACAAAATAAAGGCAATACAGAAAGAACTGAAGGTGAAGATTCAGGAGGGGAAACAGGTATACAAGAACAGACTGGAGCAGCAACTTCAGCTTGATGGAGTGGGGCAGGTTTGGTTGGGTATGAGAAAAATCACAGGCCTTGAGAGGAAGGGTGGTGTGCTGCCTGACAGCAACCAGGACCTGGCGGATGACCTGAATAGGTTTTTCAACAGGTTTGATAATGCCACTCCTCCGAGCTTGTTGCCTGTGATACATTCCCCCACCGATACCATTATCCTTCCCCCCTCACCACCATCATCATGCATTACCCTCTAGTCATTGCAGGTCAAGAGGGAACTTGATCATCTGAAGTAGGGGAAAGCAGCTGGACCAGATGAAATATGCCGCAGACTGTTGAAGACCTGCTCCAGTCAGTTGTGTGAAATCTTCACATATCTATTCAACCTCAGGCTCCAACAACAAAAAGTCCCGACACTGTGGAGAACATCTTGTTTAGTCCCGTTCCCTCAAAAGAAACTTCCCACCAGCCTAAATGACTTCAGGCCTATAGCCCTCACCTCACACATCATGAAGACATTTGAGAGACTGGTTCTTGCTCATATCAGGCCCAGGATCAGTGAATTCATGGATCCCCTTCAGTTTGCATACCGCCCGAACATCAGTGTGGATGATGCATTCATCTACATGCTACATAGAATCCATGCTCACCTTGACTCTGTGGATACCTCAGTCAGGATTATGTTCTTCAACTTCTCAAGTGCCTTCAACACAATTCAACCTAGGTTGCTTGGTGAGAAGATGAGGACGATGAAGGTTGAGCCAGGACTAGTCTTCTGGGTCACTGACTATCTAACCTGCAGACCACAGTATGTGCGGCTCCCAAACTGTATCTCTGAAAAGCTTGTGAGCAGCACAGGTGCCCCACAAGGAACAGTCCTGTCCCCTTTCCTGTTCACATTATATACATCAGACATCCAATACAACTCCAGCAGCTGTTTTCTCCAGAAGTTCTCCGATGATACAGCCATGATTGGGTGTTGTCAGGGAAGTAGTGAGCAGGAATACAGGGGCCTCATCGAGGACTTTGTGGACTGGTGAGCCTCAACAGCTCATATTTGTGACTTTTTATCAAACAGTTGTAGCTAGTGCCTTTTTTTTAGTTGTATTAGATTAGATAAAACTTTATTTATTAGATAAAACTTTACTCCATCATCATGTCTTCCCACCAGTACTTATTCTTCAGTATCTGGTGTGTACAGTGGCTGCTTGGGTGACCAGTGGCAGGAGATGCATGAGCCCAAGTAATGAGCCTGTCTCTAAGGTTGTGTGGGACATACAGGAGATTGGGGTGCAGTTTTCTGGAGGGATCTGTGGTTGAGACTCCCTTATTTCCTTGTCCAGATCCCATGTAATGCTTTGAACAAAACATTTGGGTGCTAGGATGGGGTGCAGTACTGAGTTGTGCAGAGCATGGTTGTAAAGTCTGGATATTGTGTCCGCTTTGGTGTTTTTAGTGCCTGGGCAGAATGAGATTGTGAAATTAATTTAAAAAAATCATCTAGCCTGATGAGGGTTGAGACATTTGGCCTTCTTGAGGTGTTCCAGGTTCTTATGATCCGTTAAGATCATGAAGGGTTGTGTAGATCCCTCCAGCCAGTGTCTCAACTCCTCTAGGGCTAACTTAATGGCTAGCAGTTCTCTGTTGCTGATGTCATAGCTCCTCTTGGTGAGAGTGAGGTTTTTTTTTTTAAGTATGCTACTGGGTGCAGCTTAGGCCTCTCCCCAAATCGTTGGGAGAGCACGCCCCCTACTCCAGTCTCAGAAGCGTCCACTTCAACAACAAATGGTTTAGCAGGATTGGGATGCTGGAGTATGGGTGCTGTGGTAAAGGCGGCTTTGAGTTTCTTGAAGGCTTCTTCTGCAGGTGGATTCCACTGAAGGCACCGGGGTCTGTTATTTAGCAGCGAGGTGAGAGGTGCGGCAATGGTACTAAAGCTACTAAAGAAGCAGCGATAGAAATTGGTGAAGCCTAGAAAACACTGTAGTTCCTTGACAGAGGTGGGAATGGGCCAGGACGTAACAGCGGATACCTTGGATTGGTCCATACTAACTCCTTCAGTGCTGATTATGTAACCCAAAAAGGAGATTTGACGTATGTGGAACTCAAATTTTTCGGCCTTTACATATGGGTCATTTTTGAGGAGACAGGAAAATACCGCTCTGATGTGTCCATGGTGACTTTTCATGTCTGGGAAGTAAATCAGAATGTCATTGATGGAGGCTATGACATACCTCCTCAGCATGTCTCGGGGCACATCATTTATTAAGCATTAGAATACACTGAGAGCTGAAGAAAGGCCATACGGCATTACCTGGTACTCAAAATGCCCAGCGGTGGTGCTGAAGGCTATCTTCCACTAATCCCCTTCTTTGATTCGGATCAAGTTGTAAGTGCTTTATAGGTCCAGTTTGGGGAAAATAAATAAATAAATAACAAAAAAACTTTGCAGACCATAGTTGTTTGAGGGCTGAAGGAATAGGGGTATTTGACAGTGATTAGATTGAGACCTCTGTAATCAATGCATGGCTGAAGACCCCCTCCCTTCTTCTCCACAAAGAAGAAACCAGCCAATGCAGGAGACGTGGAAGGACAGATGTACCCTTGGTTCAGAGTTTCCTGTACATACTCCTCCATGGCTGTCTGCTCCTTTTGGGACAGTGGGTAGATTTGATTGTGTGGTGGAGTGGTACCTGGGAGGAGCTCTATGGTGCAGTCATATGTGTGATGAGGAGGTAGACCACAAGCCTTACCTTTACTGAAGACTTCCTTCAAGTCTATGTAGCATGCAGGAACTTTGTCCAGAGAATCAGGCTGAGGACTTTCTACAGACGTGGAGGACAGCATCAGTCGGGGATGACTGAGGCAGTTCTAGAAATGGGTGGGTGACCATTGGAGAATGTCCTTCTGCTGCCATGAAATTAATGGATCATGGAGTTGAAGCCAAGGGTAACCCAGAATTATGTTGTGGTGTATGGTGGAGGTGACCAGAAGTGAGATATGTGCAGAGTGGAGAGCTCCCACCTGTATGTGGAGCGGTAAGTGGTGATGAACCCATCCCCTATGGGGCCTCTGTCGATGGTTTTAAGGCTGGATGGTCTCTGCAGCGTGTCAGTGGGCAGGCTGAACTTCTGGACAACTGAACTGTCAATGAAATTCCCCTCTGCTCCTGAGTCAGCAAATCCAGAGAGTGCATATGTCGATGAAGATAGCCTCAACAAGACTGGCATTTTAAATGACTGGGTCTTTGTAGGTGGACTCACCGGGCATGACGAGGTTTCTGCTGAACTGGGGTGAGGTGGACAAACATGGCACTTAGAGATGGGATGATTGGGATCCCCACAGTAGAAACATAAGCCCTCATGCCTCCTTCTCTCTCTCTGAGCGTTTTAGCCGAGCCTGTGATATCTCCATCGGTGTGGACGCGTGGCTGATGGGATTGAGTGCAGTAGCACCTTGCAAAGATGGGTGACTGTTGAGTAGATGGTGTTAGATGTTCATCCCAACATGCGAGTTCACTCAAAACTTCCAGGCGCAAACCCTGACGAAACACTGCCTTTAGAGCTGGCTCATTCCAACCACTGCCTGCAGTGAGAGTTCAGAAATCCAGAGCATATTCTGCAACCCTTCTTTCTCCCTGCTTGATGATCAGCAAACTTTCTCTGACTTTGATACCCTCTGGTTCATGGTTGAATACTCATTGAAATAGCTCTAGGAAGCGGTCATAAGAGATCATGTGCTCACTTCCATGTTCCCAGACAGCACTGGCCCATAGCAGGGCTTTACCAGTCAGCAGTGAGAGAAATTGGGCAATTTGCTGTTCCTCAGAGATGCCAGAGAATGCAGAAAAATACAGAGAGCACTGGAGCAGAAATCCCTTACAGCTGACTGCATCACCGGCATTTTTCTCAGGTGGTGAGAGAAGCTTGGGGAGCTCGTGGAGGACTTGGGATGCATTAGGAGGGCCTGCGACATCACAGCAGCAAGCTGTGCCATCCTGGTCTTGAGGTCACTGAGCATCTGCTCATGTTCTCCTAAGAGGCATCCTTGAGCACTCAGAGCAGTTTGCTTTGCCTACTCTACTGCATCCATCGATGGCAAAGTATCCTGTCAGGGTGCAGGCACTTATAGATGCAAATGCAGGGGAGAGCGGGAGAAGCAGACTGTAGACAAAGCCAAGATGATAGACTGGATATGTGGTCGAAGAAATGGGCAGAGATCAGTCGATCAGCAAACAGAATGTGGAAGGCGAGACTGAGAGATGAGGTCGAGAAAACATAAACAAAGGTTGAGAGGCGAACTGGCAGGTAGAAAGTACGTAAATGGCTTGGTAATGACAGAAGAGAAAACACTGAATGATACTTTGCACTGACTCAGAGTGAGAATGGAGTTTAAGTAGATGTGCTGATTACAGAAGTAATAGGTGTAATTAATAGTCTGGAGAGAGAGGGCACTGTGATTGCTGGGAAGTGTAGTTTGTGGTGGCATGTTTGCAGGCTATTTTGAACTTACACGCTCCATTCTGTTACTGACAGCACTGCTTTCTTCACATTTGCCACTGCTCTTTTTGCTTTCCTTTGCATCTCCTTGTATTCTTGTCTGCCCTCATGATCTCTCTTTTTATCCCAGTTTTGCTTTGCCAACTTCTTCCTCCTTATACTCTCCTGGACTTTCTCATTCCACCACTAAGTCTCCTTGTCTTCCTTTCATTGTCCTGATGTCTTTCCCAGCACCTTCCTAGCTCTCTTCCTCACCACTTCTGCCATAGTTGTCTAGTAATCTAATACCGCTTCACCCAATGTCTGTCTCACCATTTCCCTAAATTCAAACTTACAATCTTCCTCCTTCAACTTCCACCATCTGCTTTTTCATTTAGCTTTCTCTTTCTTCTTCTTTTTTATCTCTAAGGCCATCCTCCCAAGCACCATCTGATGCTGCTTAGCTACACTCTTCCCTGCTATCACTTTGCAGTCTCCAATCTCTGACATAAAATATAGTCCATCTGAGAACATCTTCCTCCACTCTTATACTGTATGTTACTCTGTGCTCTTCTTTCTTCTTAAAGTATGTATTCGCCACAGCCATTTCCATCCTCTTGGTGAAATCCACCACCATCTGCCCTTCCACATTTCTCTGCTTCACTCTGTACCTACCAATCACCTCCTCATCACCCCTGTTCCCTTCTCCAACATGCCCATTTAGGTCTGCTCCAATCACCACTCTTTCCTTTTTTTTTGTGTGTGTGTGTATGTTCAACCACATCATCCAACTCACTCCAGAATTTTTCTTTCTCCTCCATCTCACACCCCACTTGAGAGGTATATGCACTGACAATGTTCATCATCACCCCTTTGATTTCTAGCTTCACACTCATCATTCTGTCATTCACTCTCTTTACCTCCAACACACTCTTAACATACTCTTCATTCAGGATTACCCCAACACCATTTCTCCTCCCATCCACATTGTGATAGAAAAGCTTGAAACCACCTCTGATGTTCCTGGCATAACTTCCCTTCCACTTTGTTTCTTGTACACACATGATGTCAATCTTTCTCCTCTCTATCATATCAGCCAGTTCTCTTCCTTTATCAGTCATAGCATCAACATTTAAAATTCCAACTTTCAGTTTCACTCTCCTGCATTTTCTATTCTCATGTTTCTTCTAGATTCACCTTCCACCACTCTTTCTCTTCTGTTTCACACCAATAGTATAGTTTCCACTGGTACCCTGCTGGGAAGCAGTTCCAGTGATGGTCATTGTTAACCTGGGCCTCGACTGATCCAGAATGAAAGTCCTCTTCATCATCCTCACAGTGTATTTGGCATGAGTTTTATGCCAGATGCCCTTCCTGACTCAACCCTCCCCATTTATCTGGGCTTGGGACCAGTATTAAGAATGCATTGCTTTGTGCACCTCAGTGGCTGGATTGAATTTAGGGCTTTTCATGAGGCACTAGGGCTTTTAATGAGGTAAAACAATTAAATAATGATGTGATTTGAAACAGATTATGTCAATAGATGATTGTAATCATAATTTGGTACAAAATCAGTATCCAGGAAAGGCCTATTCTTTGAGGAGCAAAGAGGGGCCATGGATCTCCAAGTTTATCAACAAATGCATGAGAAAATTATTGAAATGTTTCAAAACAATAATATACAAATGAAGAATCTGGAAGAATTTCAGTGCATAAAGGGCAAGGGTACAAGCCTAAGCTGAACTGAACACCCATTATCTCTGATCCCTCAGATGACAATGCATGAAGAACTGTGATTCATTATAGCTGATATAATTACATGGGCTAAGGAGTACTTTGGCAAACCTTTGTCAAGCTCTACAATACAGAGTTACATCCACAAATGCCAGTTAAAACTTTACTGTGCAAAAAGGAAGCCTTATGCTAACTGTGTCCAGAAGTGCTGTTGACTTCTCGGAGGCATCTGGGATGGACCGTCACTTTAAGCTGACCTTAAACCAAAACTGTAATTGTCAGACATGTAGTGGGCTCATACAAAGACTAAACAACCGAGGGCACAAACAATAAATGGTCACAAAATTAACTTTCATGGATCATTTTGTACTGAATTAACACTTGGTCATTTTTAAAATTAATTTTATCACCTTGTTTTGCAATTAAGTTAAATTAGCATAAATTATTTGTAAGTTTAATTAAAGCATAAATTAATACATGAAAATAAAAAGATAAAAAGCCAAATAAATTAGTTAATTTTAAAAGCAACTCTTTTTTTTTTTCCTTTACTTTTCTTATTCTGGTTTAACGTGCACTTAAATTAGTGCAAATAAGCTTTATTTTGGTGCATCTCTAATTTTTAAATGTTAGCTGCGTTAAAGGTTTAACAAATGGTTTTGTGGGGAAGAAAACTCAAATGCAAGCAAATGTATGCTTGAGAGCACATTCCTCTTCCTGTTCTTGTTACCTGTGTACAGGCTATTTTCTGCTGTCGAAGCGAGGTACAAATCGAACCGTGACCAAAAAACCTAGGTCCGAATCAACCTGCGAATTCTGTTCATCATAAAATGTCTATAAGAGATAAACATGAAATTATTGATGGAGATGGCAGTTTTGAGGAAATCTTATAGAGTGCAAATACATTTGGTATATAATATGACTATACTAATGAGATTTCCTCACAAATATTTTTTTTTTGTCTCTTGGAGTGTCCCTGAAGTGTTCTCAAGCACTCTAAAGGAAGAATGATGTAACCACTGGGCCTACATATAACTCACCACTTTACGTGGCCTACTCAGTTCCTCTCTATGTTCCTCTTCTTTTCTGGAGCGTGTGGAGGTCAAAGGTTGGTGGGAGTTCACAGCACCACGGAAACGTTCTGGTTCCCTTTCTACATATGGAGGCAACGACTCATCCTCCTCTGTTCCTCGGTTGCTAGCTGATCTGTTGCCAGGTGAGTGACTGTGGCAGCTCTTTTGAGAGCTATTTTTAGAGGGCCTGTCTGATTCTTCCTCATTCCGGCCACCTTTCGAAGACAAGCTCCTCCCAGCTTTTGCTTTGCGTTCCAATAAACTATTAAGGAGGGCATCATCATAGTCCTGCTCACTCTCAACTTCCTGCCTTCTCGTATCCCGTGAATTAGGGTCACGGCGAAGATTGCTGTCCCCTGTACCTCGCCTCTTTGGATTTCCTGGTGCATGAGGAAGACTTGGAGGATGAGGTCTGTCTTGGACATCTTTAGGATAATCACGTTTGGAGCTGTAATATGGATAACGGTCACGCTCCAGCTCCCGTTCTCTCTGCCATTCTCGCTTGTGCTCACATTGCCTTTGTTTTGTCAGGTAATCGGCCTCGTCATCACTAAAATCATCATGGCGGCGTCGCTGAACATAGCTCATAGCAAATTCCTCAAGCTCATCCAGGGAGCCGGTGCGTCCTCCCATTTGGAAAGCCTTCCTCTGCAGATGCTCAGAACGAGGGTTCCACCTGGGGAAATATCACAATGACCTTTGATCTTTCTTAAATCTATATTAATATCTTCTTGGATATATTAATAAGTAATTTAAATGTATATACTGTAGGATATTTGCAAAACAAAAGGATACTTAAAAAAATCACAAGCAACTCAAGACAAATATAATCCAGGAAAGAAACACACGCAAATTTGAAAATTAGGCTATATGATTCATTCATTCAACTTCAATAACTGATTTATTCTGCTCAGGGTCTTGGTGGATCCAGAGTCTAACCTGGGAACACTGAGTCCAAGGTGGAAATAGACCCTGGTATGGATGCAACACATACACACACTCATTCACACTTAGGGACAGTTTAGCATAGCCAGTCCACCAAGCGACAAGGTTTTGGAAATTGGGAGGGAACCCACATGACCATTGGGAGAACCTGAGTTCAGGATCGAACTGGGGAACATGGAGCTGTGAGGTGGCAACACACATCCCAAATCTTAGTTACCTTGGGTGATCTTCCTTCACTCGATGATGAGGATGTCGAGCGGACGTTTGTGTGTGCACTGGAGACATTTTTCTACTCAGTATGTCTGGAGGGTCATCCATATCAGGAATGGCTGGAAGTGCTTTCTTCTGAACCTTTCGATAAGCCTGGTGGAAATCCGTCTCTGCTTCATGTAAGGAACTAAGTTCCGACATGCTGACAGCTGACCAGCAAAGGGAAAACAACTTGATTTAAAAAGTTCTGAATTACTTTTTCAGTGCAAAAAGCATTTGTTAATATTCAGCCAGCTTAAGCAAAGTTGTATCATGCACTATTCAAAGTCTTTAAATAGTCACTGACCGCATGTTCTGTTCAAGTCACATCTTAAAGGAGATACGCAGAATCACGGCCTCACTTTTGTTTATGAATGCCTTGAGACCTCAAGAATGGCACAGGAATAGTTTTAAGCGTTAACAATTAATCTAATATAGTAATTTTTACAATTAAAGTGATTTATATAGATAGCGGTCTGAATGAATGGCCTTGACGTCCATAACGTCACAGCAGGAAGTCTATTGGTCTCATCGCCATTTCCGCTATACTACAGTACTACTACAATTACTACTACTACTAATAATAATAATGGTTTATTTCTGGCTTTCCAAATACCAATTTTGGCTCTTCATCCAGAAAATCAACTTAAATCTATACTAAAACACAGAGCTAACTGCAACTTCGATCCTCCATTTTGAGCTAATTTATCGCCATGCCATGTAGATGTGTTGCTGGCAGATGCAGCAACATGACAGAAGGTGGATTTATGTTGCATTCATGGCCCAAGAATGTTCAAACTGCAAAGATTTGGACGCG
>JAODLJ010000023.1:64166805-64181326 GCA_027576115.1 Cathorops melanopus
GGGATAGGCTCCAGCTTGCCTGCGACCCTGTAGAACAGGATAAAGCGGCTAGAGATAATGAGATGAGATGAGACATGTACAACCACAAATCAGAAAAAAAAAAAAATGGGAAGGCTTGTTGAAACTGAAATTAAGACTGAAAACAATGATTTGTAAAAATGTTTGACCCTGGTTGCACTCAAAACAGTACAAAAGCACATTATTTGATGTGTAACCTCATGATTTTTTAAAAATAAATATGTATTTCAATTCTGATTCTTGCAACACATTTCAAAAAATGTTGGCTCGGTCAAGGATTTACCACTTTGTAATGTTGGCATTCCTTCTCACAACAATTAAAAGATGTTTAAGGACTAAAGACAACACATGGTGAAGTGTCTCCGGTCTTATTTTGTCCCATTCCTCCTGCAAACAGGTGTGCAACAATACAGGGTCATCATATTTTTCACTTTAAAATTCACCACACATTTTCTATTGGGGACAGAGGGGACTGGCACACTTTTCTTCCAGACCCATGCCTTTGTATGGTAATGTGTGCAGAAAGTGGTTTTGCATTGTCTTCTTGAAATATCCCTGGGAAAGATATTGTTTTGAAGGCAGCATATGTTGCTCCAGAATCTCAATGTACTTTTCTACTTTAATGCTGCTATCACAGAAGTGTAAGTTATCTTTGCCAAGGGCACTGACACAACCCCATACCATGACAGACCTGGGCTTTTGGACTTGTTGCTGGGAACAGTCTGGCTGATCTTTGGTCTGGAACACATAGCATCCAAATGTCCTGGTCCATGATACACATTTCCACTGCCAAAGTAATCCCAAGCCCATGCTATTATATCAGTTATAGATGAATGACAGTTCTTGATGGAGTGCGGTTTAAGGGATTTGTTAAGTTGTTACCGTATCCCAACTTGTTAGGAGGCTGAGGTCATGAAACAGCATCCCTGGAGCAGATAAGGTTAAGAGCCTTGTTCAAGAATCCAACAATGGCAGCTTGGCAATGCTGGGGCTTACTTTCTGATCAGCAGCCCAGATCCTTAACCACTGAACCACCATCATAGCCCAAAGTATGTGGACACCTGAACATCACAAACACATTACAATACATTGATGACATTTAGCAGATGCTCTTCTCCAGAGCGACATACTCTGGGTAGGGGTTAGGCGCCTTGCTCAAGGGCACTTCAGCCATTCCTGCTGGTCCAGGGAATAGAAACAGCAACCTTTTGATCCCAAAGCTGCTTCTCTAACCATTAGGCCATGGCTTCCCCATGTGCATTTTGACAAATCCTTTCCAGAATTAGTCCCCCTTTGCTGTTATAATAATCTCCACACTTCTGGGAAGGATTTCCACTAGAATTTGCTCTTTCAGCCACAAGAGCATTAATGAAGTCAGGCATTAATTTTGAGTGAGGAGGCCTGGTGTTCAGTCAATGTTTCAATTCATCCCACAGGTGTTCAGTGGGGTTGAGGTCAAGGCTTTATGCAGGCCACTCAAGTTCTTCCATTCCAACCTTGGCAAACCATGTCTTCGTGGACCTTGCTTTGTGCCCAGGGGCACTGTCATTCTGGAAAATGCTTGGACCCCTTAATTCCAGTGAAGGGAAATTGTAAAGCTACAGCATACAAATAAATGTATGTTTTGTGGCAATCATTTTGGGAAGGTGTAATGCTCACGTATAAACTTTTGGCCATATACGGTAGTGTATGGGGTAACATCACCTATGCACTCAATTTACTTAACAGATACTGAAACACCAGAGAATAGTAAGCTAATAAAATATCTGCTCTCATGACTTTTCAGGACACTAATCTAAAAAGTGACACTGACGAAGCAGAATTGAACATGGAGCCTGTGTTTTTTAGGACCCTCACAGTCAAGGACAATTTACAGGCAAATGACTATCAGTTGTTATGGATGCAAATGACGTAAGTGTTACAAGTGTGGGCTTTAGCATGTTTGCTTCAGTGGAGTGAAAGAATAATAGTTGAGCAAGTTGAGTCATTGATGTTGGTGGATGAGCACCAAGATTATAAGGAAAAGGGAAATGGAGAGTCAGTAGGAGTCCGCAAAGTGAAAGGGTAACAGTGTGTATTTTTATGTAGCTTCAAAATAAATAAAAACAACAACAACAACAACAAAAACACATGCATTTCTCCATGTTAACCCTTAGAAACTATTGAGAATATTTGGAGGCTATTTATGTGGTTAGTCTTCTCAATTCCATAACTCAGGGACACAGTGAGGTCTGTAATGCCAGGAACTTACTTTCCAATTAAATGGGGACCCCCCCTCTCAAATTATGAAGTCAGCAGAATTAGATTTTACATTATAGCACTATTTTATACTTGAATCTGATTGGTCAGAATTGGTACTGGAAGTCTTCCTTACACTGGAAATTATACATGATTTAAGGAAATCAGAAACCGCTTGTGCATGCTGTTTAAGCTATAATTTTATTATTAATAACATTAATAAATTAATTAATGTTTCATCAACCATCATCAATAGCTCAATAATTAAATTAATGACAAAATATTTTTTGCCATAATTCACAGTAACAAAACTATCATCTGAAGATGAATAAAAATATTATTTTTTGCCATAATTTACAGCAACGAAACTATCATCATCATTTGAAGAAGAAGATGATAAGTGCTTCTCAAATCAAATCTATTTTGACTTTGTTCCTGAAGTACATCAGCAAATAACTGCAGTTCCCACATCAGTAAATGAAGGTGCCTTTCAGTCCTCATTATTCAATGGATATGACACTTATCAGTCTCAATGTAAGTATGCACTAAAATGAACATCATATCCTCCCATCATATACATGAGGTGTGATATTTTAATAGAAAAAAATGAACTTCAAGCCAAATGCAGGAACAGAGCAAGAGAGACAAAGTGAGAGAGGGACCAAGCACTTCTTCCTTTTTTATCTGATCAGAATTCTCCCCATCCATCACCTGCTAATCTTTGTTACCATATGTTATAAGGTGATAATTGGCTGGGATGTGAAATGTGATTGTGGAAAGAGGGAAAAAAAAATCAACCCAGAAGTTAGAGGCAGCAGCATTTGGACTTTTTTTTTTCATTGAATACCTTTTAATAATCGATGCAATTGATACTCAGGTTTTCTTTGCAATTTTTTACAAAAAAAAAATAAAAATATAAATAACCCAAATGGTTATGGAATACAATTACAGTATTTTTCAATCTGCTGCTTCTACTATTTGATCAATAAGTCATATTTCTAAATGACTTAAAGAAGAGAATCTCAGATTCTTGTCTTAATGGTGCAGGATTCATTACTGCAGTTAAAGTCAATTTCTCCCCCTTGTAACGTTTGAACTTTTCCCGATTGTACAAGCTGGATGAGGTCATCATTCAGAATGAAACATTCAAACAAGTCTATGCAGCTGCCAGCAGTGATAAAAAGCAGTAATAATGCTTATGAGAGATGAAGTTCTCCAGGGAATAAGAAGAAAAATGCTATACCAGGAAGAAGCCATGCAAAGAAAAATAAATGAGAGCAATGGGAAGGATAAACTATCAATGGGCCTTTTAAAATATGGAGATGGTTTACAGATTTTAAAACTTCTAAGGTGCAGAGTTAATTTAAAAAGAAGAAACATCAAAACATGAGGATGAAGAACAGGAAAAACAAAACACAAGACAAAACACAACCAGAAACAGGGACTTAAACTAGAAGGGCACTTGATAGAGTGCTTATTCTGCCAAGCCACATATTAGAATATCCAGATGTTTATGTTTACATACATATCTGGGCTTGCATCAAAATCTAATCAGTTGTTCCTTGGCCCATTGCTCACCTTTCCTCAAACTTTTCATCAAAATCCATTCACTACTTTTTGAGTTATGTTGGGAACAGACAAACAAAACAGAGGTACAAACAACCTCCAACAAAGCTGGTGGATGTAATAAAGCAGGCACCCAGAATCCAAAGTGAAAGCAGGAGTGTATAATAATTAAGGGCATGTGATCAAGTGCAAGGGTTACTGGGAAATGTGATGCAGTATGGAAGTTGTAGTGCAGAAATTCTGAGAACCGAGGATGTTGTGGAACCTGGAAGCTTCCATGCTATGTACATGAGGTGCACCACAGTTCATAGCATGTAGCACTCAGAACAAGGGAGGGCTCATGCCAAAAAATGACCAATTCTATCAAAATATCAGCACTTGTTTGATTATACCAAGCATGGAAACAGTTTACATTAATGTTCCCATTCATGTTAATGAAACAACTGTACTGACAAATGTTTATTTCAATCCATGACAAAATGTCCACATCTTTCAGCTGTTCCCATTAGGGGTTGCCACAGCAGATAATGTCCCTCCATCTCATCTTGTCCTCCATATCTTCTTCTGTCACACCAACCAACTGTCCACAGGTCCTCCTTCATCACATCCATACATCTCATCTTTGGTCTTCCTCTTTTTCTTTTACCTGGCAGTGAAATATTCACAATCCAGCCACTGAGGTGCACAAGGGTCAGGAAGGTTGGGCCAAGAAGGTAATCTGGCGTAAAACTCATGACAAATCAACTATGCATATGATGAAGAGGACTTTTATCCTGGATCGGTCAAGGCCTGGGTTAACAATGGCTGCCACTGAAACTGTTTCCCAGCAGGGTACCAGTGGGAACTATGCTACTGGTGGGAAGCGGGGGAGAAAGAGAGGTGGAAAATGAAATGTCCACATGAATAAGGAAAAAAAAAATATTTACAGCATGTGTCAAAATGTGGTTTTGAGCACAGACAAAGAGACCAATTAGTCAGATGATTCAGTCTTTTAATCCAATAAGAAGGCAATTCACAAGAGGCTAGGCTTAATGTTCAGCATTTACAAAGTTCAAACATCACAGGGAAGAAATAACTCAAGAGAATCCAAAAGTAGAGACAGTTGCCAAACAAGAGAGTTTGATTCATAAACATAAATGGTCCAGGGCTTTCCAGGTAATCTATAAAACAGAGAGGGTCCAGAGAATACAGTCCATGAGAGATTAAAGAGTAAAAATACAAAAGAGTAAAATACAAAGAGTAACCAAACCCAAGTAATCCACAAGGAAGATTGGCTAAGTAGAATCCATCACAAGAGCTTGACAACACACAAGAAGATCATGACTGAGTACTGAGGCTACTGTCAGCTCAGTTTAAATAGCTAGCAAATGAGTTATGTGACCACCAGGTGAATCCACTCATTGAAGCTCAGATAAAGCAGTGTTCCAGAGGAATGTCTCCACCTAGTTTTGACCACCAGGAACAATGCGAGGACTGACAACATGTTCCTAAATGTTGATAGCTTATTAAACCACCCTTTGTTGATAAGGTTCCCATAATAGTACATTCCATGGTGTTTTATTCCTCACATTGTGAATCATCTAATTCAGTTCCACACACAACCTTCAGACGTCTACACACTCATTTTTATTTAATAATAATAATAATAATAATAATAATAATAATAAAACCAACATACATTTGTCAATGAATGGGCCTTTTTCTTGAAATTAATTTATTTATTCATGCTTATTTAAAGTGGCTCAGTGTTAAAGACACTGTGTTCTGTAACTGCAGGTTGATGGAGTGAATGAAATGCAGTTAAAAAATTGTAGCTGTGGGATTTGTGTAGCGGCTGGAACATGTGTTCGCTTCTGTTTCTGAACATCTGTTCACTTCACCACACACACACACACACACAAACAAAGAAAAAAAGAACACAGCAGGTTCTTAAATGTTCCTAGCTTACTAAACTCAGGTCTTGAGGTGTAAACATCAGGACATTACAGCCTCAGTTCTAAATATTGGAACCTGCCAACATGTTTACACTTACATTTATGATAATGTGGACTTCTCCAGAGCAATTTACAGAAGTGCTCAGAAGTTCTCTATTACAAAAGACATCCACATAGCTAAAAATAGCTGTTTGAACTGCCAGGTGAAGCTCATTCCACCACCTAGCTGCCAGGACAGACAAGAGCCTTGATGAATGTCCCCCTTGTAACCTGGAGATGGTGGGTCCCATCGAGCAGTGCCAGAGGATTGAAGGAAGTGCAGCACAGTGTGGGGTGTGATAAAAGTTGGGCGTTGGTCCATTTTTGCTTGGTAGGCAAGCATCAGCGTTTTAAATCTGATGGGGGTAGCTAGAGGAAGCCAGAGGAGTGATAGTAGAAATGGGGTAGTGTGGAAGAATTTAGGCAGGTTTAAAATAAGTTGTGTAGGTGCATTCTGGATTATTTACAGAGGTCAGATGGTGTGCAGACGTACCAGGAGTTGCAGAGAGGTGCAGTAGTCCGGTCTACTGCAAAATGAAAAGGGACTGAAAAAGGACCTGAGTGGCTGGGTCCTCTTAATATTGTAGATGAGGAACCGGCATGAGTGAGTCAGTTCAGAAATGTGAAGCAAGAAGGACCAAGAAAATAACCAAGAGAGTGAATATAGAAGGAAAGGAGAAGAGAAGAGGGCCCAGCAGTGAGCCTAATGGGTCACCAGAGGAGAGTCTATTTTCCCATAATATAATACTCCATGGTGTTTTATTCCTTAAACTCAATTCCACACCCAACCTTCAATCCTCTTCACACTTAATGCTTTATAATAAACGAAATACTAATACACCTAAACTAAATCTGATTGTGTATGGGACATTTACTTTAAATTAATTATTTTTTTCATGTTTATTTAAATTGCCCTAGTGTTAAAGACACTGAGTTGACTGCAAGTCAAGAGAGTGAATTGGACACAGTAAAAAGTTTGTCATAGTGGGATTTGTGTAGCAGTTGGAACATGTGTTTGCTTCTGTTCCTGAACATCTGTTCACTACACACACACACACACAAAAAAAAAAGCCTTAAAGAATCTTCTCAAATTCACTCTGGATATGATTATATTTCATGTTTAATTTTGTCAGTCAATGGTTATTTGGCTGAATTATGGAATCCTTGAGGGAATTTGTGTGGATGAGTGTGAGGAGAGTGTGTTTGTCTTGGTTTGTGTGCATGTTTAATTAGATGATACACTGCAGTATATAATGAGAAACGTGAAGCATAAGTATGAATAAATGATGAAAGTATGTAGATCTATCTATCTATGAAACTTTTTTCTTCTGAATTTTAAATGATTGAATTTGTTCTTTCTTCTCCAGTTCCTATTACTGATTAAAAAGCATGATGAAAACTTATACAGATGAAGAAAGAGATCACACTCAAGGTCATGTCATAAAAACACAGAGGACACGTGCGAACCATCTGTTTGCTTAAATATTCCTCTTCATGTCAGATTAAACTCTAATTAGGGAATACTGGATTGAACTAACATCTGTTTCAGTCTCTCTAGTGTCCAATCTTGATAAATTCTAATCTTCCTTTCAAACGAAGGTGAGAAGCAACCTGGCCAAACTGCATGCATTAAAGCTTGAGCTGCACTGATTAAGTAAACTAGTTAGCTTTTTTGTTCATTCTCATGCACAAGACAGTCGAAACTAGAGAAAAACTCAAACTTGGGAATGCTGGAGGCCTTGATATACTCAGATCCAAAATAATAGGTGCCAATTTGTGGGTGCAATGGCATGATTTGTGCAGTGGATGTGTTGTCCAGTTCAAGAGAGTGAATTCTGTTTCTTAAGTGCAGGTTAGAGAGCATGATGAAAGATCAGGGCAGGAGTGAAAAGACAGGCAGGCAGGCTTAACATACGGTGATTCATGATCATATTTCAAAACAAACATGCAAAGATGATTTTTACTCATAAATAGAGACCATATATAGACCATATATAGAACAAAAACATGGAAAGAAAGGCTTAGACTTCACATACCAAACATGATAAGCCTTTGCAAAGTTTCACAGACACAACAGGGCAAACTAATCAAGAATTTATACAAAACAGACACAGGTAATAAGCAAATGATGGAACAGGTACTGGAGCACATAAGCACATGTTGCTTTTTGCCATGGGCACCGCAATGCGAAGGGAGAATTAGTGACAGTAGGGTTATTGCAAGTGATTTACAAACAAACCTTAGTTATCATTTTTGTAAAGCCAGGTGTAAATTTTGCATAAGCCAAACTGAATTTAAAATAAAAATATAAATTTACAAGCAGTATGCATGGCATGGCTGATTTGCATTTGGCGATCCGCACAACATCTCATGGCAGGCAAAGCTCACACAGCGGAAAAGACAAGTGAATGGGGGAAAAAAGACTTAAGGTAGAATTTAACATTATTTTTGACATGTTTATTAAAAAAATACTTTAACAGCATAACAGCACCTCAAAAACTTAAAATATGGAGCCAAATTCTGGAAAGGGTGAATTAGATGTGAAGTGAGTGAGGTGGGGGGGGTGTTTGACATGAAAACAGAGAGGAAAACTGACAGAACAGAGGTGATCATGGACACCAAGCGCATCATGCATGGATTTATTATTATTATTATTATTATTATTATTATTATTATTATTATTTAAAGCAGTGTATTTGCAACTCTTGGCCAGAAATCTTTCTCACCCTCCTCCATGCTATAGTGGCAAAACAGGAAGCAGAAGGTCCGAGCCATTTCCCATGCTTCTTTTATACACTTTTAGACTGGTGTTAATCTTAATTTAGGGACTTGTGTTAGTTTTCTTTCTTCATATTCAATCATTCCATGGTTAAATTCATTCATAATATAAATTGTCACAAAAGTGTGTAACTAAAAGTAGACAGGCTATTTAAACTTCACAGTGAAATATATCCAAATATAAAAGTGCAGTAACTCATCCCACATGTTTTGATTTGAAGTTGATTTACTGAATTTCTTGTATAAATACTTGTAAAAATGATTTATGAAAACATAAATCTGTTTTTAATCCAGCTAGTTAAATAAGGGGGAGGAAACAATATGTAAATTAGATTTAAGAATAATCTAACATTTTATCAGTCAGCATAAGTTCAGATCATAAAGACACTCTGAGAAGATAAACCAAGTTTGAAACTGATGTATCATGCTGACTAAAGATGATGAGACATGTTGACATGTACCCAGATATGGGAGTACGCTGGTGTGTTAAGGCTGCCTCTGCTCTGCCAGTGTTTTCTCTGCGTATTTGTTTGTTTTACATTAACATAAAACTTAGCATGCGTGTTGAGGAGTGCAAACAGGGCCATGACCAGCTGTTTGACTCCAACATGTCCGTTGCGATATTCCTAGATGTAGTAGCTCATGTTTTACTATTTTTTTCTTTTTTTCTAAACTCAGACCTACTATACAAACACTTTGCTTGAGTCATTTACTTTCTTTATACAGAATGTTATTCCAATTTTGAACTCTGTTTGATCTAACCGCACAGCCTACATGGCCAGCCTCACTTGCTCAGTGCCTCTATCATCAGCTCTGCCTGCAGGAAGACCACGACTCTGTGTGACGATCTCCATTGTAATTACTAGTGATATTGGGCTACTTTGATTTTAAGCACTCTTCTCATCACCTGGATTTTATCTACCATATCCCCTTTTGACAGAACTTGGATATTAATTCCTCCCTCCCCTGATCTCCACTGTTAATCACTGACAGTGATTAGGTATTCTAGTGCTGCACTACTCAGCCTAAATCATAATGTCAGACCGGATGCCCGTATTATCAACACACCTTGCTCTGTCAGCATCAAACCTAATGCCTATATCCTTTGACGTTTGATGCTGACACCTTGCTCTGTCAGCATCAAACCATCAGCCTATATCCATTGTGGATTCTCTTATAAACCTCATGGAGCCAACTAAATTCCTTCTCTCTGGTCTAAATGTCATTGATCGACTAACAAAAGGGGTGTGAATTTTTCCAATTTCTGTCCCCTTTCAAAAGAAATTGCAAATCTCACCCCGCCTATCTCAATGATTAAAACTGCCCTCTACAATATCCATTCAATTAATAACAAGGTACTGTCAATTAGTGCATACATCTCTGACAGTAACATTGACTTTATGTTTGATTGAGACTTGGCAGTGACACAGTGAATACTACCAATTCAATGAAGCCTCTCCCTCTGGTTATGCATACATTGACCAGCCCTGCCTCTGCAGCCATGGGGGGTAGGGGGTGATATCATCCATAGATGTGATTTTAAATTCAAACAAATTTCCATTGAAAATCCTTCATCTTTTGAATGTCCGGTAGTGAAACTGCTCTCCCCAAAGCCAGGGTAAATTATTGTAATGTACCTCCCTCCCAAACTCAATCCTGTGTTCCTTACTGAGTTCTATGAAGTCATCACCTCTCTCAGCCCCCTCTGTCTGGTTTCACTCTTACTGGGTGACTTCAACATCCACATTGACTCTGACACCTGTGAGCAGAATAATGAATTTGCTGCCCTGTTGTGCTGTCTCGGTTACACACAACTCATTGACTTCCCTACTCACAACCATGGATACGGTACATCCTTGAGCTGGTGTGTTCTAACAGCCTATCTGTCAACAAACTAACTGGCACTGACATAGGGCTCTCTGATCACAAAATTATCTCTATGCACATTAATTTTACTCCCCCCTGCTGTCAAACACACTATGACTTTTTATAATCTTAGGTCTCTTGATCATGGTGGCACAGTGGTTAGCACTGTCACCTCACAGTAAGAAGGTTCTGGATTTGAACCTCATGGCTGATGGGGGCCTTTCTGCATGCATGTGGAGTTTGCATGTTCTCCCCATGTCTGAATGAGTTTCCTCCGGGTGCTCCGGTTTCCTCCACCATCCAAAGACATGCAGATTAGGTAAAATGCCCAGCCAGTGCATACTTAGTGCCAGTCCCAAGCCCAGATAGATTGAGGAGGGTTGCGTTAGGAAGGGCATGGTGTAAAAACTATGCCAAATCAAATATGTGGAACAGATCTGCTGTGGCGACCCTTAAAGGTCTACTAAGGTGACAATGTCGATTTGTTTCACTATACATCTGAAATAGTGTATTAATGAGGTGCAACCCTGACTTACAAACAAACCCGAACTCTTTACCTGTAAAATGAGGCTGAAACAATGCATTATATCACACTTGTACAGAAAAAGACGGGAATATTGCCACAAACACCCTAGCTGTTTTCCGAATGGTTTCTGTAAGGCGTGACATCACTTACAGTACACGGCCATATTCGACAAAATGGACGATAGTGCCAGTGACATTTCTTCACTGATTTCCTCTAGTATTTTGGATAATGACACGAATAGCGACAATGATCATGATACACAAGCATTACCATATCAATTTGAGCCGTGTGCAATTCCTACAGAAGAAAGGAACACAGAAAAGTCCTCTGGGAATGATGGATTGGAATCGCAGCACCAGCAACTGGGTTGAAATGACTGGTAAGAGTTTTTCTTAATATGTTCTCAATAAAGTTTCTCATTAATGGTATGAGACGTTGTTAGTATATTCCCAATAATTATTAGAAAACATTTATGATGTATTTAAAGCAACAAATTAATGGAAATGTTAGATGTCTATCATACTGAAAGAAGCATAGTCGTTTACTTCTAACTGGAAGACCATATACCGGTATTCTGTCACCTAGGTCTACGCTTTATACAACTCACAGTCTTCAACAGACAGGATGTTTTTATATATTTTTTTTCTACGATTACTAATGTAGTTACACACAAGTGAACAATATTTATAGAATTATTTTAGTTAGTCATTACAGAGGCTTTTTTGACAACACTAAATCAAAGCAAGACACCCATCATACAACAAACATCAAGCTGCTTAGCTGCATCAGCAATTATTAAATTTATGCCCAAAGGAACTCAAAATAATGTATCTGCTTCATAAAATGTATCATGATTAATAAAAAGTTAGGGAAGCCATAAAAAGTGTTTTCTACCCTTTGAACTTCTCTTTTGCGGACAGCTGACCTTGTTATCTCGTTTGTCTTGTCCTCTTTTTGGCCAAAGACTGTGGGAACTGCATCTGGATCCAGCACTGGCTTGTACGTTATTCCTAATGCCTGGTGCATCGGAGTTGTTTGAGTGAAACAATTTTCTTCAGTATGTTCCCAGCACACGAGCTGTGAATGTGCTGTTTTTGCACCTGAAGGACCATTCCAGTCAGCCTGTGAGAGGTCTGTCCCTGTGTGGCAAATGGCATTTATCCATGGCCTTCTTACATTTTTGTCCTTTGGGAATTGATGCAGCCTAGTTTTTTCACTTCTGCCATTGTGCATCCTCCCACACAACACCTGGATCCAACCATTACCTCAAAGAATCTTAAAAAAATATGAACAAAACAATCCTCACTGTTTTCACTTCTCTCAATTATGGCGGTGTGTACTGTGAGTGACATCACCTGTTGGGAGCTTACGAACATTTCCGATCATCAACCAAGCAGTGATAGCGTGTAAAATATGCAAAAGTAATTGGTTAACTAAAGTTGTTTACTATCGTAAATGGTCAGAAAAAGGGCTCTAATGTGGTTGAAAACCACTATTCGTTTGTTTAAAATAAGAAAAAATGGGCAGGGTAATTGTCATCTAAGTTGGCCTTTAATGGAAGCAGTTTAAACCAGAAGAAGAGGTCTCTTGATCACAGTCTGATGTTCCCAAATCAAATGAGGATGCTGTGCTTCTTTTACAATAACTTCCTCTTTTTCAAATCCTGAATGAAGTTACCCCTCTTAAGACCAGAATAGTCTCATTCAAGCATTCTCCCCCCAGTACACAAATGAACTGCAGTCCTTAAAGACAGCTGGTTGGCATCTAGAACATCAATACAAAAAGATGGGGCTTGTGGTCCACGCCCAGATGTATGAACACCACCTTGCTTCCTACAGAGAAGCATTGAAATCTGCCCACTCCTAATATTAACACTCCACCATCATTGAGAGCAATAAAAACAACTCCAAAGTCCTACTCTACACTCAGCTCCTTATTGAGTCCAGCTAGCTGCTTGCCCAGTCACATGAAAAGCCAGATGATTTTATGAAATTTTTGATACAAAAAGTTACAACATCAACACATAGCTTTTGTTTTCTATCGGTCCTGTCTGTAACCTGTCTCTATCACGAGTAAAGCTGGACTGTCTGCTCACAGCATTCAGCTAAGTTGACAACCCTGTCAGCAAAATAATTTCTGGCATACTCTCTATTTCCTGCCAGCTTGACCCCATGCCTACCACCTTGGTTAAAGTCTGTCTACCTCAGCTTTGCCCTCTGATAGTACAGGTGATAAATTCTTCCCTTGAACATGGTCATGTTCATGTTGTTCAGGTCATGTTCCTGTTGCCCTAAAAACTGTCTCTCTTATGCCTGTCCTCAAAAAACCTGGCCTCAGTTCTGATGCTTTGACTAACTACAGGCCCATAACAAACCTTCCTTTCCTTTCTAAAGTGCTTGAGTGCATTGTGTTCATTCAGCTTCAAAACTATCTTGCCTCCAACATACTTCTTGACCCATTCAACAAGCAATAAAACTGAATGTGTAAAACATGCACTCATTGTAGAGAAATTTGTCTCTAGCTTGTGGCTTTAAGCTTCAGAAGGTGTTGGGATTTCTGTAGACCTTCTGTCTCTAGAGGGACCAAGAGGTGTAAAGATCTTTGTCTCCGTAGCCACAGTGTAGCCACAGTTATCTTTTGATCCATTGTTGACTAGGTTAGGAAGATTGCTCTCCCATTTCAATATTTTATGGGTCTCACACCTCCAGTCACACGCTGGACACACACACACACACACACACACACACACACACACACACACAATTTTAGCTTGCTACAATTATTTTTTTGAGAGCATGGTGAAATTGTAATATTATTTAGCATGAATTTATGATTAATATACTTGGGAAGTATTTTAACATCAAGCTCCTTAAGCTGAGCCTAAGTACACTGAGTATAAATGTTTAGAAGACCTCATATGTACTGTATATGTGATCATCTTATATTCTCCACCACTGATTATCATTGTAAAGGCATTTCACGTGACAAACACAGACTTGTCATTAAGTAGTAAAACCCTTAGAAGGCCATATGGTAAATGCTAGATAGATACATAGATACATAGCTTTATTAAACACAAAATCCACTCAGCTGATGCTGGTTTCCATTGGAGATGTGTATAAACTTATGCTAATAATCTACATCTATATTATTACATTTGCAAACTATATAATATAACTAATATAAAATAAGTAATATACAATATAGTGAGACACACGTATTATGATTAATAATAAATGAAATTTCTATCTAAATACCAAAAAAGTGTTTCTAACAGTTAATTCTAAATTTTAGTAGTCTCAGAGTTTTAACATAGTCAGGCAGAGAATTATGTAACATCGCAGCTGAAAAAGCAAAAGTCCTGTGTCCTGATTTTGAGTTTATTTTCACAATATGAATATTGTTCTTTACTCTTGTGTTACAACCCCGATTCCAAAAAAGTTGGGACAAAGTACAAATTGTAAATAAAAACGGAATGAAATAAATTACAAATCTCAAAAACTGATATTGTATTCACAATAGAACATAGACAACATATCAAATGTCGAAAGTGAGA
>JAODLJ010000023.1:65159912-65172960 GCA_027576115.1 Cathorops melanopus
TGAAAATCTGATGATGTTTTAGGTCATATTTATGCAGAAATATAGAAAATTCTAAAGGGTTCACAAACTTTCAAGCGCCACTGTACGTATATGGACGCTATTTGTTTACACTAGTACTTCAGCACTGGTCACTCTTGGATTCTCTCGGCTACATGCACTTACTGTTAGTCGCTTTGAATGAAAACGTCAGCTCAATGACTGTAATGTAGTGTAATGTTTGAATAATGTACAATATCCAAACAACAATTACACAGGGCTGTGAAATGGAAAAAGTAAAATCCGAGGAAAAAAATGCAGTACGTCTGAAGCTGAGCGTATGGAGTCCACAGAAACCAAGTAAATCTTGCATCAAATGAATGGTCAACAGACAAATATGAAAACAAGACATAAATACCTGGTAATTTATAATTTGACAGCTTTAATTTCAGCAGCTCTGCATGTTTCTTTCCCTGCACGTGATCGACCGAGCGTGTTCTTCCTCCCGATCCGTATTTTACATCCTGATGGCATAACATGCAGTACACCTTGCCTGGTTCCTTGATCTTTCGGATGTGTTCATAAAGATATTCGTTTCTCCGCGACACAGACGTACCGAAAAAATCTTTTATTGTAACTTAATCACAAGCTACATGGTCAACACGTGTTCAAATAGAGTAACCCGAAAATGGTAAGAAAGAAATGGCGCCGTGTCGTAAAACGGTCTACGATGTATATATATAACTTGTACGATGTCGTAAAATACAGAGACACCTGGTGTTAGATTTCCCCCCATCCAGTAAACAATGTACTCGTCAACAATTACAGTTCCCAACCATTAGCAGAGTACCCCCACCCACTACGTTTTTTTTTTTGCAAAAATACACAATTTACAAAAATTTTATTTTTGCAATCAAATCTGCAGAATTCTGCGAATTTTTCTCATATTTAGTGCAGTTATTTTCATTGCAAACTCTTTTATTTTTAGTACCATATTGTTGTATTATCTCTGTGAACTGTGTTCTGGGAAGATAATGCCATATTGCATAGCATATGGTTGTAAAAACGGTACTGGTCGGTCAACTTGTCTACCGGGATTGTCATGGCTCTCCACTAGCTCACGGAAAGCAACTCTGACGTCATGATGGCTGCGCCAGTTGAACAAAAGAGTTCCTTATAAATGACGCATTTTCTCTATGTTTATTCCAGTTTAGACACATAAAAACATTACAGAAACACTGTCCTAGAATTGATATGGTGACTAGAATTCGGTTAGTTCTCAGTGATCATTTCCTTTAACCTGACCAGATGTTAGCTGTTAAGTATACGTAAACACAAGGACTAGTTGTCTCTCTACTTGGTGTGTCACTACAGTGACGTGGCCGCTCTGACTTCCATCAGAGTTTCTCGGGAAGAATTAGAGTAGCGATTTCCCGTTACCTTCGACTGGATTATCAGAGACGTTTTCTCCTCTCAACCATTCGCACTCACATTTAGAGCCACCAATTAGCCTAACCTGCATTTCTTTGGACTGTGGAGGAAACTGGAGCACCCAGAGGAAACACACACAGACACGGGGAGAACATACAAACTCCACACAGAAAGACCCCCACCGGCCACTGGGCTCGAACCCAGAACCTTCTTGCTGTGAGGTGACAGTGCTAACCACTACACCACCTGGACTAATTGTACATGGCTGAAAGAACAGGATTATTTCATGGGAAAAATGTGTGTTGATCCAAACAAACTGCTCACTTATGTATACCCTCACTCTCACTTATATCAGAATGCAAGCAACACTTATTATGAATGTTGACTTCAACAAATAATTAACCCTGAAACAAGTAAGTAAATAGCAGTGTTCTCCCCAGGGATTTCAAATAGCATCCTGGTAAACTGTCATTTTGAAATAGCATTTTGCTTCTTGAAATAGCGTCAAAATCCACCCTATATGTTTCGTAAATACATTCAGTCGCTAAACAGGAAGTTGATGTGCGACAGACCTGAAAACGGTATAGAACCCCCAAGCTGAAGCTCCGTACCAAATATCAAGCAGTTCTGATTTGTACTTGTTACGAAAATTTTGTAAATCCATACTATACGTTTTGTAAATACATTCGGTCGGTAAACAGGAAGTTGACGTGCGACAGACTTGAAAACGGTATACACGGTATAGAACCCCAAACTGAAGTTTGGTACCAAGTGGCTATGATTTGGGGTTGCTGAGAAAAAGAGTGTTTTGGACAGACGGACAGAGGTAAACCAGTATACCTCCCCTCCTTTGGAGCGGGGATATAATAATAACAACAACGATTGAGTTCAACCCCAAGGAACACTAACAACTGTTAAGCATGGTTAAACAAAGTGGATGGAATAATGAAAGAGGACTAACCTTAGAATTCTTCAGAATAACCTCAATCAGAAACTTGGACACAACTGGGTGTTCCAACGGGATAATGACTCCAAACACATCAAAGCTGGTTATGGAATGCATAAAGCAGGCGAAGATTAAGCTTTTGGAATTGCTTTCCAAAATCCCTGATTTCAACGCTATTGAAAATACATGGACTGTGCTTAAAAGTTAGGTCCATGCCAGGAAACTAGTTCTGCCAAGAGAAGTAGTCAAATATCCAACCACAATTCTGCTAGAAGCTTGCTGATGGCTACCAAAATCATTTGGTCAAGGTGAAACTTGCTAAAAGATGGCATGGTGGTGTAGTGGTTAGCACTGTTGCCTCACAAGAAAAAGGTTCTGGGTTCGAGCACAATGGCCGGCGGGGGGGGGCTTTTCTGTGTGGAGTTTGCATGTTCTCCCTGTGTCTGCGTTGGTTTCCTCTGGGTGCTCCAGTTTCTCACCACGGTTCAAAGGCATGCAGTTAGGACAACATGGAGCAGCCATGGCCTGAGGTTGAGCTGAAGTGCCCTTGTGCAAAGCATCTAACACCCAACTGCTCCCCAGGCGCTGTAGCATAGCTGCCCACTGCTCTGGGTACGTGTGCGCACATGTGTGTGTTCACTGCGTCAGATGGGTTAAATGCAGAGGAGGAATTTCACTGTGTGCTCAAGTCTGTACTTGACTGTATGTGTGACAAAGGCTTGGCTTCTTCACCATAGCAAGTTGGCTGTATGCATATTTTTGACCCTGTATGCATACTTTTGACTGTGTTGATTTCAGAAAACCCAAAATAAATTAAAACTTGCTTTTTTTTTCTTGTCAAGATGCATGTCGTACGATCATTCTACCCCAGAACAAGAACAAAGAAAATCACTGAAAGCCCAATATTGCCATGTCCATGATGAGTGTACGTGAACTTTCGACCACTGTATTGTAGTCAATAAAAATAAATAGTTGTGTAGTGTTTTTTGAAGAGCTTTCCATTTGTGTTTCATTTTTCCACCACCATTGAAACACGTGTCAGTTTACGTGTAATGTATAAAGATGGAGTGCTGTGCTTGACATTTTAAATTTACCATTACAGTCAAAGTTCCTTTCAACTCGCTGCCTTTGTTTTTCACAAACTCCAATGCTTAAACAAATGCTTAAATTTGGGGCAATGCCGTGAGGTGATAAATGATTATGAACTTACTTCTCCGAGTTTGTCCAATTTGATGTACGTCTCCAGTTTCCCGAAGCCAATTTCAGACTGTGAGAGAAATAAACAGCAAGAATTTAGCAGTCGTGCTTCATAGTTGCATTGTTTGTCTGTTATATGTAATACAGCTATATAAGAGGAACTGAAGAGTCAAGATTTTCAAGAAACTATTGTGATGATAATAACCATTATCAGGCCTCAACGTTAACTTTTGACACCTTTTGCCCTGCAGGGCAAATGGTCTCAAAAATTGTTTGCACCCCTTGAATTTCCTTTTGCCTTAAAATTTTGCGGTATTTTGGCAAGTTTTCAAATACACGGTTCAAGGCAATACTGATGTGTTTTCTAGGGGTATAATTGAGTTATTTAGACAAAAACACAACATTTATTTTTAAAAAACATTCATTTCTGCAACAGAAGAAATATGCCCTGAAAACATGAAACATAAATCAATATCATATATGTAAGACTTACATACGGTACTAGTACACAATACGTCTTTTTATATAGAGTTTAGGACACAAAACACACTGTTTTGCCTAGAATAATGACTAGCAACACCAAAAACATTATAAAACAGGAGTCTGTACTGCAGTACTGTCTCATCATTCAGTTTGCCACTGCATTTAGGAGGAAATTAAACAACCTTTATAGTGTGGTTTACTATTTGAGACACAAAAGCACGTCTTTCCATTCACTGAATGTACTTACTGCTAGCTTTTTTACATATATATATGTGAACATCCTGAAGTCAACCCGGGAAACCTTAGAGGGCACCAGCAACCACTCGTGGTGATAAAAAGCACAAATGTGCACGTGTACCTGAAGCGAGCCAATCAGAATCGCCGTTACAAATTGGGAAGAAAAAAAAAAAAAAAAAGGCAATCACAGGGGAGGCGAGGATCCTGGTTAATACATCATCCTCTTTTTTTTTTTTGCACCTTACTCGCTCGAAAATCATTTTTGTGCTTAAATAAGCCGACCCTAGGTATGCCCGAATGGGCCTAACTCACTAAAATATTTCTGCCTGAGCATCTTGGTTGGGCAAATCGGGCATTCAGGCAATGCCTGGCATTGAGGCTTGACTATTCTACGAGGCATGTAACGATTTACCCAATTCACAATTCGATTCAATTCACAATACTGGGTTCACGATACGATTTTCCCACAAGCTCTTAAAAAAAAAGAAATTATCATCAACAAAAAGCAACGTTTATTTTCCTATTCTTTAATAACATTTTTTAAAAGAAGCTTTTAATCATTTTCTTAAATTAAAAAGAAAAACACACAAAAAACTTGTTTATTTTTCCTAATAATCAGCAATTATTTACCCACATTTGTAAAAGTTGAAATAAAATGCGATAGCCTATTAACTAAAATATTCCTTTTATTAAAAATAAAACAGTGAATAACAAATAGGCCTTTTTTAAATAAACTTTTACTACTGCCGCGTTCCGTACCTGTCACTTCCTGCTCTTGCTGTTTTCTCTTCTCTATCACATTTAGCTTGTTGGAAAGCAATAATGGCACCAGAAAGTCAAGACTTTGCTTGTAGAAAAAGAGTAACAGCATATAAAAGAGCGTCCAAGCCGTAATCAGGTTTTCTGCAACGAACAAAAGGTTGGATAAGTACAAGCACCTACTGTGCTTTTTACAAACAACCTTTCTTCCATACTTTCTCTTCACCACAGGAAATGAAGCACTTTCATTTTGAAATTTTGTAGAAACCAGCAAATTGGTACAAAAATACAACACTCGACTCTTAGTACCAGAATAATAATAATACTCTGGGAGAATATACCAGGTATGATATACACAGATCAGCCATAACATTAAAACCACTGACCGATGAAGTGAAGAACATTATCTTCCTACAATGACACCTGTAAAGAGGTGGGATATATGGTATAGACAGCAAATGAACAGTCTGTTTTCAAAGTTGATGCGTTGGAAGCAGGAAAAATTGGCAAGTATAAGGTTCTGAGTGACTTCCATGGAAAAGGGCCAAATTGTAATGGATAGGTGACTTGGTCAGAGCATCTCCAAAACTGCAGGTCTTGTGGTTTGTTCCCAGTATGCAGTGGTTAGTACCTACCAAAAGTGGTCCAAAAAAGGGCAACTAGTGAACTGGCGACAGGGTAATGGGCACCCAAGGTTCATTGATGCACGTAGGGAGTGAAAGCTAGCCCACTTGGTCTGATCCCACAGAAGAGCTACTGTAGCACAAATTGCTGGCTATGACAGAAAGGTATCAATGCACTGGTCAGAGTGCCCATGGCGAACCCTGTCCACCATCAAAATCACCTATAATGGGCACATGAGCGTCAGAACTGGACCATGGAGCAAAGAAGAAGGTGGCGTAGTCTGATGAATCATGTTTTCTTTTACATCATATGGACAGCTGGGGACAGGAGGTGTCATCTCCTTCCTGCTTACCTGGGGAGGAGATGACACCAGGATGCACTATGGGAAGAAGGCAAGTCGGCGGGGGGAGTGTGATGCTCTGGGCAACGTTCTACTGGGAAACTTTGGGTCCTGGCATTCATGTGGATGTTACTTTGACACATGCTACCTATTAGACCAAATACACCCCTTCTGGTATTCCCTAATACCAGAATAATGTGGCCTCTTTCAGCAGGATAATGTCTCCTGCCACACTCCAAAAATTGTTCAGGAATGGTTTGAGGAACATGACAAAAAAGAAGAAGCCTTTATTTGTCACATGCACACTTCAAGCACAGTGAGATTCAGTCTCTGCATTTAACCCATCTGAAGCAGTGAACACATGCACCCAGAGCAGTGGGCCGCTATACTATAGCACCCAGGGGTTAGGTGCCTTGCTCAAGGGTACCTCAATCCAAGGCCACCCCATGTTAACCTAACTGCATGTCTTTGAACTGTGGGGGAAACTAGAGCACCTGGAGGAAACCCACACAGACACAGGGAGAACATGCAAACTCCACACAGAAAGGCATCTGGGCTCAAACCCAGGACCTTCTTGCTGTGAGGAGGCAGTGCTAACCACTACACCACTGTGCCGCCCTAAACATTGAAACGTGTCATCTCATCTCATCTCATTATATCTAGCTGCTTTATCCTGTTCTACAGGGTCGCAGGCAAGCTGGAGCCTATCCCAGCTGACTACAGACGAAAGACGGGGTACACTCTGGACAAGTCGCCAGGTCATCACAGGGCATAAATAAATTTATTAGGGATAAAATTAGCTGATGTTTAAAATCTTTATTTTTCTGTAAAGCTGCTTTGTGACAATATCTGTTCTTAAAATGCTTTACAAATAAACTGACAACTTTATTATATTTTCTTCATGCTTTATTCTTGTTAAGTACTATTTAAATTGTACATTATATTCCTTCACATTATAATGCAAGTTATCATATGACCCATATGGACCCACACATGCACTCTTAATAAAACCATAGGGAAAAGTCATGTGACTGGTCAGGAAAAAGCTGTATGCAGCCCCGGACCTGTTTCCCTCACTTCCGCCATTTTCCTTTTGCTCTGAATTATTACTTTGAAAAAATGAGTGACATAACTGAGCACAGTGAAAGTGAATTTTATTATCCAGATGATTTATCAGACACAGACCTAATGGAACAAGCTGTAATTGTTGAAGAAAATGAAAAAAAAAAACCTCCTTTCGAGCAAAGAAAGAAGAAGAAGCTTTTATTTGTCACATGCACACTCAAGCACAGTGAAATTCATCCTCTGCATTTAACCCATTTGAAGCAGTGAACACACTCATGCACACACACAAACCCAGAGTAATGGGCAGCTATGCTACAGCACCCGGGGAGCAGTTGGGGGTCAGGCGCCTTGCTGAAGGGCACTTCAGCCCAACCTCAGGCCATGTTTGCCTCATGTTAACCTAACCATGTCTTTGGACTGTGGGGGAAACTCTGTGTGCAAACTCCACACAGAAAGGCCCCTGTCGGCTGCTGGGCTTGAACCCAGAAACTTCTTGCTGTGAGGCAACAGTGCTAACCACTACACCACTGTGCCACAAGGACAACAACATGAAAACACCATTGTTCATTGTTTTCCACTGTGTATCTTAGTTCAAAAAGGTCATTTGATTAAATGCTTATTGACTGATTTAGGTATGGCCGGACAAGAAAATATTTGGCTCTTGGTCATTTGTATGACCATACGGCATGACTTTGAGCCAAATATTTTCCCATCTGGCCCTCCCACTCAGTCAAGAAGTACATAGTATTTGGTGTTCTGATGAACAAATACATATATGTGGATAATGGTTCTTTTGTCCTTCTTTTCATTGATTCATAGTTGCATCTTTTTTTTTTTCTTCTCAGTTTGCACTGAACATAAATGAGAAATGGACATTTACATAATGCTCTGTTCGATGTAATTAAGCAATTTCTACATTTCAATGCCTTTGATATTGATAATGGTTGCAATGATTTTATCCCTCAAGTGATTGTTTGTTGTAGAGCACAACAAATATCTGGTTAGTCAGTCAGGCTCTATGCTCTGTTAAACACTATTACTCTTTAGCTATCTGACATGCCTAATATGTTTATTATCTCTCTATTTCATGGGCTGGGCATTTTGCAGAAAAGCTGCTGACACAAATGTCTAATCTCCTTTGCTGTTTTTCTTTTTAAATACACAAAGTGCTGAGCGCTCCCATAATTATGGTTGTTTGTATTCTTGTTTGGCAGATGTGTGTAATCCACTGTGATTCCTGTCCACTCTATATTGTACACTTACTGTGGATATGTGTTGTAACCTGGTGGGTAAAACAAGAAAGCAAAACAAATCCATTTCAGGTCAGGCCATGTAGTTACGTCCGGTGCATGTGTGTAATTGTGTGGCCATTATTTGACATATTTCTAAGTCCTTAATGATCAATGTGCTTTCATGTTTCCTTTTATTTTCTTTGTGCTCTCTTTAAAAGTTATTAAAAGGAGCTGATGAAGGTATAATCTCATTACTCCTTTTATTTGATGCACGACACTGGATACCAGATATCTTTAATTGGTGTGTGCGCATTGGAAAATGCTGGCCGTTCTTGAGGAATTGCATTTCTTGCTGGAAAACATCACTGCTTTTTTGTTGGTGGGTTTTATTTTTGTAGATAATACTGGTGAATCATGGTGTTTGGTGCAGGAAGTAATGAAATACAGTAATGTATAAAGTAATTTGAGCTAGTCTTATTTTGGACTGGGTAATGGGTGAAGTACAGTGACCAAAATAATAAGGTAGTGTGTTAAAGTCCATCTCACACCAGAATCTGGTCTTCCCAGACAGTCTCCTGTCCCAGTACTAACCAATTCTTTTAAAGGCGTATGGGTGCAGCGCCAACCTCTGTTTCAATAGCCCTCGGCCTCTCGCCTATACAGCTTGGGTTACAGTGGGGGGCTAGTCCTCTGGTAACCACAAGAGTTTGACTTCCCCACTCACATCTGTATTGCAGCATGCCTTGCCAGATGCTAGTTGGTACCATTTTTACGATGGTAGTTGGTATGACCCGACCACAAGTAGAACTCACGATCACCTGGTCAAGAGGCAGACATGCTAACCACTAGGCCAATTCGTGGTCAAGGTAGTGAGTACTGGTGGGGAAAAAAAAAAGTTTCCTTTGCAAGGTTGCTGTACCTACTCTTCATGAAAGCTCCAGAGCTTGACAATCTGGAAGAACCTCAAGCAACTGCTGAACCACATTCAGAGGACAGAGTTGTAGTGGTTTGGGCATCTCACAAAGAGCCACTTAGCTGCTGGTAGAGCTGTATCAGGAACATCCTACTGAATGGATACCGCAGGCAGACACAACCTGTTAGATATAATCTTCACAGTTGGCTTGGGAACATCAGAGGATCCTCAGGAGGAGCTGGAATTTGTGGCTAGTGATGGAGCAATCAAGACTGACATTCTCAGCTGGTTGTCACGACAACCCCCACCAGGAAAATTGGAAAGGGATTAATTAATAAATAATGAATAAAACAGCCCCTTGAGGATATACTTAAAATGTTTTACTTGAAACACAAATCGCAAAAGGAGCAGCACATGCTTGGATATTTGGTGGGTCACCAAAACTTTCCTTAGGGAACATTTTTATGAGGGAATTTTCTTCTGGTGAAGAGATAACTTGTCTCCTCCAACAAGCAGATAAAATCTCTCAAAGGGCATCAGATTTCAGAAACAAGACCTGACAGAGATTACATGATAGAGCTTGCTGAATAGTCAGTGCAGAAATTTGTTAGGTCAGTCTAGCCAGTGGATCCACTCTTCCTATCTAGTTTGAGAGTCAACAGTTTGTTAATTTGCGCTAGCAGGGCTGGCATAAATTGTTACTCTCACTCAGGATCTTTCCATGTTAATATTCTTATTTTTATTATTCTCATGACTTTTTTTAAGATGTTATTTCTCCCTCAGTTTTCAACCAATCATCACCAAGTTTCACATGAAGAATACCTCTGGGCTGAATTACGTTGCTCTGCCTTTTGGTGCCGATCTGGATCACTGATCCGGAATTATTAATGAAAAACAGACTTTATTTCAATCACTTATAACTCTGTCAATTTTCATGATTTTTTTTTCACATTTTTTTATTATTATTTTGTTCAGGGCAGCAGGGCACAACTTTTTCTTGACCTTCAATTGACAAAGATCAGCTACTGCAAATTACTATGACTTTAGTCACAGTTTCTATGAAATTTTTCTTCTCATTATTAACCTAACATTTTTAGGATGCTATTTCTCCCTCAGTTTTCAACCAATCATCACCGAAATTCAAATGAAGAATATCTCTGCACTGAATTACATTGCTCTGACTTTTGGTGCTGATCTGGACCACTGAACCGGAATGATACATGAAAAATTGGATTTTTTTTTCAGTCACTTATATCTCTGTCAATTTTCATGATTTTTTGAATCTTTTTTTTTTGTATTATTTATTTATTTATTTATTTATTTATTTATTTTTGTTCGGTGCAGCAGGGCACAAGTTTTCCTCACTATGCAAAATTCTCTATCTCTTACTATTCCGGATCTATAGGGTATGGTGACCAGACGTCCTGGTTTGTAACAGCTAGTGCAAATTCTCTATCTAGTTTTTAATATGTCCAGTCTTTCAGAGAAAGGACATATGAGTATAGTGAATGGATTTTATTGAATCACTTCCACATATAATGCATCCACGAGAACAATGAAAAGGAAAGTCATACTGTACATGCAAGGAGGAGGATTGTGGTAGAAATGGTGCACAACTTGAGATGTACATTTTTATTATTTGCCTCAGAAGTACACTTGAACTAGGTGGCATATTTCATAGTTTGGCAATAAAAGCAATCTGTCAGAAATGGCCAAATTACGCAAACATTCTATCTAATTGAAATGTTGTGGTTGTGACAATTTGGAATTTCTCAAATTTGGCATGTTTGAGTATATGGTCTTTTTTTTGGCAAGGTGCTTGAACATGAAGTCTATGGTCATAGAAAAATTTAAAGAACATCAGAACACTGCCAATATTGTACAGTAGAAAGTGATTAAACCTCTTGCATAATTCAAACATCTTGGCACATACTCAAATTTAACTAGTGAGGATACGGGGTCTCTTAATTTATTTCTCAGAAAAAAAAGAACCAGCTGGTTGGCATTACATGATCCAGCTTGGTACAGATGGTTTTCTATACTTAGGTGGTATTGCGAAAAAGACACAGTTAACATTTCAAAATACTGTAGCAAGAAAGTGGTAGGAAACCTTATAACATTAACAACAGTACCTATGGCAATAGCAGCAACACATTTCACCAAATCTGTGTTCCATCTGGTTTTGCAGTCATGCACATTTCCAAATGCATGGGTTAATTTGTGGTTGGGGACACATGGGAGCAGCCAGTGGTTGGTATCCATGATCTGTTCTCAGGGGAAGTGGTTTCTTTCTTTCAAAATACCATGTCAATGGGGGCGGCATGGTGGTGTAGTGGTTAGAACTGTTGCCTCACAGCAAGAAGGTTCTGGGTTCAAGCCCAGTGGCCAAAACGGACCCTTCTGTGTGGAGTTTACATGTTGTCTGTGAGTTTGTTCCAGTTTCCCCCCATAGTCCAAAGACATGCAGGTTACCGGTTGGTTAATCAGTGGCTCAAACTTGACCATGTGAATGGTTGTCTGTCTCCATGTGTCAGCCCTGCAATGATCTGGTGACTTGTCCAGGGTGTACCCCACCTCTTGCCCATAGTCAGCTGGGATCAGCTCCAGCTTGCCTGTGACCCTGCACAGGATAAGCAGTTATGGATAATTTATGTAAATGGCCATTCCCCATTTTCGCAGATGCTTGCTAAGCATCAGAAAATCAGATCTGGAAAGGGGCAATTAGCATTTCTGAGTTTTACTTAGTTTTATCTCTGGACTGGACTGGTTCCTGGAGTACAGATGTTCTTGCTGACCCTGAATGGCAGGGACTTGAATGGGTACAACAATGATATAGCATCTTTGACTATTTCAGTGGTGAAATGTAGGTGATGACCCAAGCCTATGTTACGACTGGTATGCCAGCATCAGACTACAGGATATTTTTGGCTTTCCCAATGGTCACATGGTCAGATTAGTCAATTATAGTGCCAGACATTCTTCTGTGTCTTGTTGGTAGATTGGTAACACTACAAGTCTGACATCGACCAATCATTGTTCACATTGTTGCATGTCATCGGGGAGGAGGGTCAAGAAATTGTCAATCATGGCAATCAAGGAAAATGTTGTAGGAGTTGTCAAATGAGGTGAAAAAAAAATCTGACATGCTCAACTTTTTGTCATCTTGCACATCACTCTTTTCCAATTATATCCCACTGTAAGGCCTGTTAGTCATTCCTGATGGTTATGTTCAAGCCTGGCACTGGAAAATTGTTGGCCATGACAAAACCGTGTCAAAATCAGGCTGGATTCATGCAATCTATCCACAAGAACACATAAATACAGGGATCAAAGGGGCTTTGGAGAACAAAAAAAAAAAAAAGATTATTGAAAGAAAGCTTTACTTCTGATCTTGATTTAAAATACTGGGCCTGGAGATAGAAAAGTAAAAAAATCTAGGTGAAAGTATCTGAAGCAGTGTTTTGGATTTCCCACTTATGTTTTTAGATTAAGGCCAAGCAAGACTAACAGAACTGAATTAAATCTCAAAACACAATTTTAAACACTTGGTTGAAATCCAGTACAATTAACAAACCACACGGGAACACATTAAGTCTCGATACACCTTTGCCAGAATGGTGTTTCCCTCTGGTGATCACCTGAGGAACTACAGTGGGGCAAAAAAGTATTTAGTCAGTCATCAATTGTGCAAGTTCTCCCACTTAAAAAGATGAGAGAGGCCTCTAATTTTGATCATAGGTATACCTCAACTACGAGAGACAAAATGAGAAAAAAAATCCAGAAAATCACATTGTCTGATTTTTAAAGAATTTATTTGCAAATTATGGTGGAAAATAAGTATTTGG
>JAODLJ010000023.1:65384794-65395862 GCA_027576115.1 Cathorops melanopus
ATGTCCATGTCCATTATATAACTATAACTTGAATATGTTTCAGTAAACAGGTAAAAAAAACAAATTTTGTGTCAGTGTCTAAATATATATGGACCTAACTGTACACTGCATACATTCAAGAAATTAACATTATGTGGATCAACATTATATTTATATTTATTTCTGAAAAAAAAAAACTATTTGTAAACAGCAGACTTTTGAAGCGCTAACTGCTCAGATGGAGATTCAGCAATTTATCTGCAATTAAAGTAAATGAGACATTCCTTTCATGACATATTTTAGACATAAGAGACAATTGGTTTTTGAGTAAAAGTATGAAGGAAGCCATGTGTCTAAAACATGGCTAAGACATGAATATCTAGATGGGTGTGTTTGACTGGGGATCTCGCTGCATCAGAGGTAAACTGTCTTCAATATTACACCATCATAAGTCCAGCCATTTTACTGAACATTTCAAATGACCTGGATGACATACATGAATAGAGGCAGCAGTCTGCAATACCACATATGATCTGCTTATATTACTATTCAAGCAAGTTCACTTTGTTTCACACCCCCTCCACAATAATGACCGTCACGTGACCATAACAAGTTTCATGACATCAATCAAGAGGTGGACACTTGGGTAAGTGGTGAAGTGTTTAGATGAACACAAGTCTGGACGCCTTGAGTAACTATTAGTACACAATCCAATTACAGCAAATTGGTATAATCACAAAATGTGCATTAGAGCTGGGTTGAGAATTACCCTCATTAAGCTCTTGAAGGTGGAGAAGAGTTTACTGAAACTGTCATTTATCAAGAGTTTGTCCTGAATGGAAAACTATTTTTTTCATTTTCGGATGCCTATGAGATTGAAATTTTACCTACGTACCCCAGAAATGGCTTTTAAACATGCATTAAAGTCATTTCTCTATTACAACAAAACACTTGAGCTGATTGTTACTAAGTCTACTTCATATTAGTATTTTCTTTCTCTGGATGATAATATCTTTGATCATGTCTAACCACATACCCACAACAGAGTCTCTTTTCATCTATTGTGTCTTTACAAATCAGGATCAGTGCCACAAAGATCGTCCATTATGCCATATTTAGTCATGAATGAATGCTGAAATGTGCCGGTTTGTTCAACCTGGTCCTCTCCTGTGTTTGAAAAAGTGTTCAGAGGAAGCTTTGAGACCACAACAAACTACAAAGGATCACTGGTCATCAATAGAAACTATGTCTATTCACACAAAGCCCGTAAAGCTCTACTGTATAGCCGAGTTTTCAGATCCCCTTGTAAAATGAGCTGGTCTCTGAGCTGTGAGTAAATGCTGCTCACATCTGGTCTCGGAGTATTCTACAGGGCTTTCACCTCTGAGCTCAGAGATTTGAATCACTGATGAGCTGTTTCCTTGAGCTTTGCTAAAATGAAGCACTAGTATTAAACTTCACTGGCAGAGAAACAGCCTGAAGAACAAGGGTAATTCAGTATGTTATTATGTTTTCCAGTTCAATTAAGTAGCTGTTTAGGAAACTCTGATGAACTCTGATTGCTAATGCACTGTTTTAGAGCCTAGAAAAACGTATCTTTTGTTACAGCTATATTCTTAGCATTTTCTAGAAGGGAGCTCGGATAGAGTGCTAATGGTCTGCCTGAAGAAACATTGATGTAAATTACAAAGATGAAAGTATACGCAAACCAATTTTGGAACATTTGTGCAACTGGAAATACCTAACTCACTCTTTTAACTCTTGCTAAGATGGCCACCCACCTCTCAGAGTCAGTCTCGTGAGGCCAACGAGCCTCTCATAAATTAAATCTATGCTCAGTGTGGTGCAGGAGTAATCCTGCCGCCTGCCTCTGGCTTGGGTAATTGATTAGGTTGAAGGTCAGGGGCTAAATGACAGTGGTCGAGGGCTGAAGGAATTTCCTGTTTCTGCATCTACAATTCAGTGGTTTCCTGAGTGTGTATGTTCACAGCATGGCTCAGCAGGCATCCCAAGCTGTCCAAACCAGTCTCCTGCCAATACAGCCACATATTCAAGGGTCTATCTGATGCTCTACTTGGATCCCATGACTCAGTGGAGCAGCCTTTAATCCAAAACAATCAGAAACCCTGGGAGTTTGGGCAGCATCTATGATCTCGTCAAAAATCCATTGGACATATTGTTTGAAAACAAATTGTAGAACAGTTTCTTTTTCGAAGCTAGACTTTGACATTGAAAAGAGAAATTTACATGTGCCTGACACTTTTATCTAAAGCAATTTTTCGATCATTTTCATTTAGTGATCTCAATTATTACCACATCAAGTTCAGCTTTAATTCTCTGCCTTAATAAGAAAAGTTTTCTTACTCTTATAAGAGAAATTTGCCATTTTTTATTCCTTTATTTTAAAAAAAATGACACATCATGCATGTTAACCATTTATAGTTATAGTTAATGTTATGGATCAGAGGCGACTGCTCTAAGACTACAAGGGAAGCCCAGCTTTCCTGTAAAATGTCATGAAAAAGTTTGTCTGTTAAATATGTATTTACATGACTTAACTCTTTTACTCTAAATCAATATTTTGTGCTCAGCTTTATGGTTAGTTCTTTCAGCAGTTATTTTTCGGTGGTCATCATAAGTCAAGTCAAGTTTATTTCTATAGCACTTTTAACAATAGACATTTTCGCAAAGCAGCTTTACAGAATTTAAATGACTTTAAACATGAGCTAATTTTATTCCTAATCTATCCCCAATGAGCAAGTCTGTGGTGACGGTGGCAAGGAAAAACTCCCTCAGACAACATGAGGAAGAAACCTCGAAAGGAACCAGACTCAAAAGGGAACCCATCCTCATTTGGGCGACAATAGACAACATGACTATAATATTAACAGTTTTAACATGAAGTCAGTTTCATTGATGTTATAACTCTTCAACTGGTGGAAACTTGAGTGCAAAACTGTTCATGACAATTGCAGTCCAAAAGTTAGCAAGTCAACTGTAGTCCTCAGCCATAAGAGCATTACTGTAGGTGTCCAGAGTGTCTTCCAGATTAGATTAGATTAGATTAGATTAGATTAGATTAGATTAGATTAGATTAGATTAGATTAGAATTTTATTGATCCCTTTGGGAAGGTTCCCTCAAGGAAATTTAAATTCCAAGTGTGACTTTCGACTGTCCATATGGGGCCGTCCTCCACAGGAGCGATGTGATGAGACTCCGACCAGACATAGGGCATCAGGATGGATCAGGCAGGTCCGAGGAGCAGAAGAGGTCAGCATCTCGATCCCAGGATTGATCTCAGGAGCTCACTTTGTGCACAGGGGTATTATCGTGTTGGAGCAGGTTTGGGCCTCTTCATTCCAGTGAAAGGAAATCTTAATGCTACAGTAAACATAGACAGTTGGGTGCTTACAGTTTCGTGGCAACGATTTGTGGAAGGCTCACGTATGGGTGTGATGGGCAGGTGTCCACATACTTTTGGCTATATTGTGTATCTAATTAAACTGCTTATTATTATCTCCATTAACTGGCACAGTTAGCCATGAGCATGTTGGTTAACTGGCAAGATTAAGTCGACATGCAGGGAAAAAATAATGCAGCTCTTAGAGGGAAATCAAACCATGTATGTACAGTGTATATGGTTACAAAAGTGAGGAATGAGAATCTAGAGTCACGATATTGTCTTGAAGGGTTGAAGGCATTAGAATTTGCCTAAATCTGGCTCCCTCCTGTGATATTGGTCCTGCCTTACCTCCAGTCCAGTCAACATTGTTGAGAAAGTTGGGAAGCCTGAATGTCACAAACTAAGGATGCTTTCACTATTCCATTTGAAGCGAACCCTGATGCGTTTTCCACCTTGTTACGCTTTGGGAAGATAAACACGGCAGTCACACTGGTATGGACCAAAACAATCAGACTTGGAGCAACTGAGCAAGGTGTGAGCCCTACTGTGGTTCGATTGCATTGAGAAAGCAATTCAACTGCAGGATGTTGTGTGTTTGCAGCATATTTTGCACGTGAGCTGTAAAACTGAGGATAAAGCTGTAGCACTGCAGAGATTCAGTGAGTTTTAGATATTTAGATCAATGAAAAGTAACGAGAAAGTAAACACTAGCTGTGAAACACAAAACATTTTAAACGAGTTATTTATATAATTATCTCACTATTATTTAATTATCTAATAAATAGGTGTTTCCTATGCTCAGGTTATTTTGACACACTTGATTAAGCTTTATTTTCAGTGCCACCTGTTTCTCAGTGAGTGTTTTGTTTTCTTTTCTTTCCTTTTTTTTTTTTGCCAAAGTATGAAATGAAACAAAAGTACAAAACCAAAAATATACATTTTGCTCTGAAAACTTTTAAAAATGCGCTGAGATAACTCTTTTGGATCAGCTCCTACTGCCCTTGTAAATCATGCATGCATTACACCGAGTTAGTCAGCAGTTTCATCATGAGATAATTAGATCTCTTACTTTACTTGGCGACTTTATATTTGGTGATAGATCGCCACAGACGCTGTAGCTTATGCTTAAACCTGGCAGTGATGTATTGTGCTGTGGAGCTGTAGCATTAATCTAAAAGTGAAATAGTGCACAGACGCCTTCACTGTGTCTTCTAGGCTTGAACAATGGGAGCCGATCAGTCACAAAGGCAGGAAATTCCCTGGGTGAAGGCCAGGCTAAAGCCAGCACGCTCTCACCAGCTAAGAGGTACTGACCTCCTACACACTTGTTTGATAAAGACTGTGTAGTGAAGCAGATTGTACACCTACTATCAATTCAATAGAACTGAGTGAGATTAAAGACGTTGTTTTATTTTGTCCAAGCCCCAAAGTGTCCAAGACAGAGAGTATTTCAGAGGATCAGCCAAGCAAGCACATGGCCCCTTGGGATGAGAATGCACCACAGAGGTACAGTTATAATAATAATAATAATAATAATAATAATAATAAATAATAATAATGTTACATTTATATAGCGCCTTTCTCAAACTCAAGGTTGCTTTTACATAGGTCAGAGAAAACATCACACACACATACAAAAAAGGGTTGCTAAAGAGTGGTGAGTGGAGAAATGTTCATGAAACAGAAAGGTTTTGAGATGAGAGTTGAAGAAAGGAAGAGAAGAGCAGTTATGGAGGGGTTGAGGAAGGGAATTCCAGAGCTTGGGGGCCGTGGCTCTGAAGGACCTGCCACCCAGGGTAGAGAGTCTAGTGCGAGGAACAGCAAGGCGATTATAGCTAGAGGATCTGAGAGAGCGGGATGGAGTATAAGGGGTCAGGAGATCACAGATATAAGAAGGAGCAAGGTTATGGAGAGCTTTGAAGGTGAGTAGTATGATTTTATCTTTAATTCTGGACCGAACAGGTACCCAGTGAAGCTGGGTGATATGAGCAGATAGTTTGGTGTGGGTGAGGAGTCTCGCTGCAGAGTTCTGAATGTATTGTAATCTTTGAAGGGATTTAGTAGGGAGGCCAATGAGAAGGGAGTTACAATAATCTAGGCAGGACATAAGGAAGGAATGGACCAATGTTTGAACATCACTAGTGGAAAGAAAGGGGTGAAGGCGGGCAATGCTCCAGAGGTGGAAGAAAGCAGTCTTGGTGAGGGATTTAATGTGGGGATCAAAGTTGAGTGAGGGGACAAGCAATATTCCAAGGTTTCTAACAACAGGTGAAGATTTAACAAGTGCACTGTCGACGTTAAGACTGAAACTGGAGGATTTGGACAATGAAGATTTGGAGCCGATAAGCATGATTTCTGTTTTATCTGTGTTAAATTTTAGAAAATTATTCTGCATTCACAACTTTAGGTCTGATAGACGGTCATTGAGGGAACTGGGAGGGGGGTCAATGGGGGAGGATGTAGTGAGATATAATTGGATGTCATCAGCGTAGCAATGGAAGTTAAGAACATGGTAAACCCAAGTTAAGTCATTTTTCTCTGTTTTGTTCCATAAGCAGTGACTTAGTGAGGCATCGTGGAAGCTACTCTTTTTTTTTTTTAATCTATTTGCTATTCTTTAGGCCATAAGGCCGAATGTAGTTGTATTGTATTTCTTTCCTATTGATTGTTATTTTTAAATGGTATCTCACATGTAAGCATTTGTGGACCTGAGATTTTCATAGTCATCTTTACACCTTGCTGCTTTTTTATTTTTATTTTTTTTTTAATAATGCTATTGCTGAAATGTTTACTTCAGAGTTTAATCTTAAACATTATGCTTTGTAAATGCCTCATGAGCTCAGGGCTATTATTTTGCTCCATTGTAAAAAAATAATAACAATACATGCATTTATTGCTAACACAGTATGCAAGGTTAGATAGGCAAAAAGGACAATAAATAAAACTCTTTTAAACAACATTGAGTAGGCTAGTATTTCACTTGGTACCGTAATATAATTTTTTCACTTTTCATTTGTTCATTCATTTAATTATGATATCAAATATCAACGTCACAGTGCGTCATTATTACCACTGAGTGACTGATAGTAAACTGCTCTGTTGATTAATCACACTAATGGCTTGAGCAGCATTGTCTACATTTACACACTTGGTAAAAGGTTTTGCTAAAACTACAAAAAACATTAAATTTGTTGCTGACATGAACAACCACTAAACTGAATGAATCACTGCTGAGTTTCCAAACGTACAGCAATACAAAGATAATCTTTTACTGACATCTCACTGCGCTCTCACTTTTTATCAGTTAAGATACTATTAATGTTATGTCTATTTTGGGAAATAGAGTTCTGACCGGGCGGCACGGTGGTGTAGTGGTTAGCACTGTCGCTTCACAGCAAGAAGGTCCTGGGTTCGAGCAAGGGCCTTTCTGTATGGAGTTTGCATGTTCTCCCCATGTCTGTGTGGGTTTCCTCTGGGTGCTCCGGTTTCCCCCACAATCCAAAGACATGCAGGTTAGGCTAATTGGTGGCTCTAAATTGACCGTAGGTCAACTTAGTGAATGACTAAATTTTGTGAATGGTTGTTTGTCTCTATGTGTCAGCCCTGCAATGACCCGGTGACTTGGCCAGAGTGTACCCCACCTCTCACCCATCGTCAGCTGGGGTAGGCTCCAGCTTGCCCGCGACCCTGCACAGGATAAGCGGCTATGGATAATGAATGGATAGTGCATGTTCCATGCCCTACACACATGAATTAAACAAGACAAACAGGAAGACACTACTGTATATGAAAACCATTGAGCAGAACCCAGATGGCTGAACTAGGGTTCCATGCATCTTGTTTTTTGTATTTTTTTTTTCCCTTCGCCATCACTTTTATTTATTTATTTATATGTGTGTATATATTTTCCCCTCCTGCCCTAGAACACATTTTTTGTTCCATGGGTAGAAAATGAAATTGGCATTTCTGTTTAAGCTTGACAAATTGATTCTTCACCCCCTGGGTGGTGTGTAATAAGACTTAGCAAGCATGAAAGAGAAGAAATCTCTCAGAAAAAAAAAAGAGCAGTTGTGTGGAGTAACCACTCTAATTTTCTTTCTCTTGCTTCATATCTGAATCAATTTTCTTCAAGGCGCAGAAGATGAAGGAGTCAATACATGTTTTGGGAGCTTAGATTATTATTTTTTTTTAACGCAAAAAAAGTCAGACTCATCCTTCAAAATGAGCAGTGACCCAAATGCAGTTTAGGGCGGGGGTTGGGGGGGCAGTGGCATCATTGCTGTGGATGGGTGGACATTTTATATTTATGAAATATTTTAGAAACCACACTCCTTCGCATCATCGACTCCCTGAGTAACGTCTGGCCGTGATATTAAATGGGGAGCTGAAATCTCTTCTGTATCAGAAGCTCAAAAATGAATCTGTTCTACATAGATGAGCAAGACAATATATCACGAGGTCCCCTAATCCATGGCATAATAAGAACGATGTTCCTTAAAGACAGATAAACAGCTGGATTGATTTTTTTTATTTGTACTGTCTGACAGGGTTAATGCTAAATGTGTGTTTCTTCTAAATACCAATCATGCTTAAAAGAACCCCTGTTAAACCAAAAAAAAAAAAAAACAATAAACGTGATTCTGTCCTTTTGCGTAATTTATACTTTGATTGGACAATGTGTGCTTTGTCAGTCGAATTTATATTCTCCTCCAATTGGATTTCATGGATGATAGAGTAAATAATCCACCTTGTTCAGGTTTATTACAGGGGAGAACGGGGTTGATTGTCACATGGGCCGGTTGTCACACCCATCAAAACTCACTCACTAGAGGGCGCTGTCATAAACTGATGGATTTTTTTTTTCCAGAATTGGGGTCAGTGGTCACCTACAAGGACATGTCTGGAGAAAGTGCTGAATCATTGTGGTGAGAGGAATATGAATGCTTTTCATGTCAAAATGTAAATATCCACCACTTTGGTATTTCTCTTGTAGTTTTTTACACAATGGGTTTATAACATATATTACAATTAAATAGTCTGAAGGGAGAGCTATAGTTTTGATATTTTTTTTTTCTTAGCTATGCTACAACAGGTGGATGCTAGCATTAGCATTAGCAAAACAGCTCAGTTGGGGATGGTTGTCACATTCTCTTCGGGGCTGGTTGTCACATGAGACAACCAATCCATTTGTTGGCATAGACACACATAGTGTCATATATCTACTCCTTTTTTTTTTCTTTTTAGAAAGAAAAATGGATTGGCATTTTGTCAGGAAGACAAACCAGGGCCAGACTCCACCAGATGTAATGCTAAAGGCAGTCAGAAAGGTGAAGCTGCACAACCAAACCATCAGAGCCACTGCGAAGGAATTTCAGATTAATTACAGAACACTGGCAATATACTGTAATAAAATAAGTCCATCAGAGGTTGCTGGAACTGTTATATTGACTTAATGACTGACTTAATGAGTTTGATATTATCGTACTTGGGTATTATTTCCCTAATGAATTATTGATAAAATTATTGTTCTTTGTTCTGTTTTCCTCTTTAAGTTTCCTGAATCCAGGATATTGTTAGGTTGTTTCATTTCAATGAAATAAACATTTTTAAATTAATTTTTAAAAATGACTCCACTTTTTTTTTTCCCCATTAAAGTAACATAGGGACAACCAACCCCACAATGGGCATGGTTGCCCCAAGTGCACAAGACATATTTGACAGTACTCATCTTTTAAACAGAATAAGCTGAAGGAGAGTAAGGGCATTCTATTTCTACCTGACACTGTAGGCTTCCGTTACAGATTGAAAAGGACACTATTAAGGATACAGTTTTGGAGGAATTCAAATAAAAGTAAAAAAAGTGTGACCACCAACTCCGTTCTCCCCTACTTGTGACTGTATTATCACATGAGCTTAGGCATTTCCTGCTGATGGCAGGTCCATGTTACGGATGTGTCAGAGACCTGGACTGGAAACTTCAGCCTAAGTCTCCTAAATAATCTTTTAAATGGAGATCAACTCTAGATCTAGGTGGTGTTTCACTCTGTATAATCACCTGACATGACTGTTACTAGTTGGCTGCATAATCTACAAATCTACAGTCTGGCCTAGAAAGAAGTCAGCCCCAGCTTCTTACAGGTTCTTCATACCATTCTGTGTTTTTTTTTTTTGTACGACCATTTGGGGAATGTTTGGTTCTGCAAAAATCCAAAAATAATCAGCCTTCAGGCATTTGTTAACAGTAAATAATTTGATATGACGGAAAACAAAAATAAATTCACTGCAACCTTGTTATAATGAACTCTTTTTACGATGAACCTTCACATATAATGAGCTAAGTTTGTGTCCCCCGCCTTAATGACAATGAGTCTGAGTCTTCAAAAAATATCACTGTGTCGTACCCACATACACTGCATGCACAGCACCATTAAGACTAGCATGTACTATGCACCTGTTCCAGATTAGAGCACAATCATAGCATGCACTTAAAAAGACTCTCTAAACACACAGACTTGGCGAAGTATATATGCTGTACCTAGCATCTCACATTACCAAGCCTTATATCTGTGTATTGCCTTTCTGGTTTTGACTTTGTTTTGTGCATTTGGACTCTGCCATTCTGTTTGTGCCTTGCGCAACCAATGTCCGTTTCACGACCCTGCCTTTGTCTTACGTTTTTGAACTGTTGGCATGCCTGTCTGTAAATAAACACTTTTCCTGCAATTGCATCCACCATTCATACATGACTGCTTATATGACACACTGAGCCATGTGTTCCTCTTCCCACCAGAGACAAACAATAAGTAATCAAGTCCATAGTCAAGTTAAGAATACGTGTTAATGCCATAAAACAAAGGCTTAACGAGCCTTGCTTAGGTGTTGATCACTAACAATTATCGAGAACGGTGATCAAAGAATCAATAAAAGGATGAAATGACTGCTAATACTGATAAATTTAACACCTAGTTAAAGTCCACTGGTGGTGGTTTTATACCCCCTGCCCCACCCAGCTCTGTGGCATGATATAAATTACATCATCAGTGATTTTCAACACATGAATGAACTAAATGGTGAAGATTTAGGAAACATAGCAAGTCAGTCAGTAGGCATTGACAACGATACACCGGTAGCTTCCATCATTTCCATAACAGACGAAGAAATCATCTCCTCAATGAACTGTGATAGTGACTCGGAAAGAGAAATTCATGATCATGAGAATGTGCCAAATTTTTTGCATATAATGTGAGTGTTTGGTGTGACAAGTGGGTCCATTTCAGTACAACAAAATATATGAAGAAGAAGAAGATCACACGTACACTTGTGAAATTACTCTCTGTATTTAACCCATCTGAAGCAGTGAACACACGTGAGCAATGAGCACACACACATACCCAGAGCAGTGGGCAGCCATGCTAACAGCGCCTGGGGAGCATTTGGGGGTTCAGTGCCTTGTTCAGGGGCACCTCAGCCCAAGGCCATCCCATATTAATCTAACTGCAGGGCTTTGGACTGTGAGGGAAATCAGAGCACCTGGAGGAAATCCACGCAGACACGGGGAGAACATGCAAACTCCACACAGAAAGGCTCCTGTCGGCTGCTGGGCTCGAACCAAGAACCTTCTTGCTGTGAGATGACAGTGCTAACCACTACACAAACACCACCGTGCCTCCCATGGATATACCCCA
>JAODLJ010000023.1:66047183-66063028 GCA_027576115.1 Cathorops melanopus
ACCTTGTGCTCATTTTCATTTCATTCTACTTAAATTATTACACTAAAATTGTACTGGTTAAATTCAGAATTGCATTTTTTTTTTTAGCACTAACTAGGTTTTACTTTGGGATGTATACAGTACTGTCTTTCACAATAGAATGATTTTTAAGTAGAAATTACTTTTTTTTTTTTTTTTTTTAATCAACCAAGTGCTATCAAGACAGACTCCTTTGTCCATCAAAAATGTCTTCTCCGGAAAACGCTCATCATATGATGAGGTTGTAAATGATTTTTAAGAAAACATTTGTCTCTTTTGAAGGAGAATACCCTGTTGTTGCACAGTAAAAACAGGACTTGAAACAGATGAGACACACATTTGCAGCAGAACTTCACGTGTTTGAAATGCGAATCCGTCAAAAAGCATCCACTCCAGAAAATCACAAGGATTATGGTCACCACTTCAGTTGCTATGACAGTTACCACAGTATACAAACATTGCTGCACAGTGCGTGAAAATTGGTACTTAAAAATCACATCCATTTCAACAGTTTTGCACTTTGTATCGCTTACTCTTGTGGACTATCAGAAAGAGGGTCAGTTTTAGAAAAATACACTATATGCTGTCTTCTCACCACAGTAACACGCCCAGTTCATTTCTGTGCAGTTCATTTCCACCTCAAAAGGTTATTTTTGGCAAGAGAGAAACACAAAAATCTGAAGTTTGATTTTTGGACTGTTGTGGACCCAAAAAGTGTACCGACTATGAAACGCAACTCATGTTTAAAATGTTACAAGATGCTTACTCATATCTAATTTTCAGACTGAGCTCACTCGTCTCTGCTCAGATGAGGCCTCAATGTAAAGGAGGGCGATATGAGAAAAAAATATCACATCACTTGAGGCCATTTTTATGTTACAAGTAATTCCAATATTGTGTTTTTACTGCACTGCTACTGTTGCCAAACTGCTGAACTGAGTTCTATGATGCTTTTATTTAATGCCAACAAAAACTAAACTCAAACACTGAAATGAGGAAAAGCACAAAGAAATTATGAATAATTTTTTAAAAAGCCACATTAAAAACAATGACATCCATTCTTCTACATCTGCTTCCACTCAGTGCTGTTTAGTTTATAATTATTAAAAAAAGTCATCAACGAGCTCAGAAAAGTGTATCGTGGCATAATTTATCACAATACTGATACTATATCATATCGCCCAACCTTAGATCATTGTAATCGCATTACAAGTGCTTAGATTTGTCATTTACATAAAGGAAAACTGAACATACTATGTCTTTACAGGGTCACCGTTTCATTTCATTCTCAAAGTACAGAAGGGTATAGGGAATACATTTGTGTGTGCTGCATATATACATATAGATCCATCACACACACGTGCCAATGCACTAAAAATAATACCCGAGAACATAAACTAGGGGCAGACTGTGTTTTATTTCAATTCCCCTTCAGACACAAGGAAAATTACTATGGAACTTCATGTGTACAATTGTACACTTTGTGTCCGAAGGGGTTTGTTTGTTTGTTTGTTTGTTTGTTTGTTTGTGTGCGTGCGTGTGTATAAAAAATGAGAGAGAGAGAGAGAGAGAGACCGAGACCCTAAACCAAAGTACCTCAAACCAGGGTATGAGTGACGACAAATTTACATAGGGATGCCATTAAGCGTACATGTGCGCCTGTGTGTTCCTGGAGCTTTGTTGTGCCCGAGTGCGTGACAAGCTGTGCATGAGCAAACGACACGTTGGGATGGCAACTGGATACAGGGAGCAAGAGATAGGTAGGGGAGATGAAAAGACGAAAGGAGAGTGCATGTAGAAAAGACACTACACCCCCCAAAACACACACAACCCCTTCCTCTTTCTTTGTCTGTTCAATCACCTCGCTCTGTCCATAGTTTGTGTGCCTCTCACCTGAAATTAAACATAGGGCCAGGTGCCACTGCGACTATACCATCTGTTCCACCACGCGCTGCCCATATCCCTCTCTCCCTCCTTTCCGCTGTTCCTAGGGCTCTTCAATAAATGGTCCCCCCCAGCTCTCGGCTAAACCATTCAACATATGCAAGACCCAAGAAAAACAGGAAACATTTAATAGATAGAGGGGAAAAAAGAAGACTAGAAATGGCTGAAGGTTAAAAAGGATGACTCATGCTCTGCTTTTTTTTTTGCATCCAACTTACTGCCCTTATCTGAGTCACACACACATTAATGGAGGCACATTGTCATGGCAATTCTATATGACTGACAGAGAACAGAGGGGGCGTGGCTTTGCTCACAAGGCAGGTGCTGTCAGTGTGTGTGTGTGTGTGTGTGTGTGTGTGTGTGTGTAAAATGTGCTTTTTCATTGTAGGACTGAAAGAAAGGGGGAAGGGGTTTCAGGTTTGGAGGCTTAGGTGATGAGGGCTGACGAATGGAAGGATGGAGGGATTGAGAAGAAGGGGAGGAATTAAAGGGAGGAGAGGCACCCACTGGGCTCGTCTTTGAGGTCACAGAGGTCAGTCTACTGTCATGCTAATAACAGGATTTGGAAAGGGACTCGACAGGGGTGCGTGCCTAAACCCACACATACACACACGCGCCTATGCACTAAAAATAATACCAGAGAACATAAACTAGGGGCAGACTGTGTTTTATTTCAATCCCAGTTCAATCAGATTGTGTTGGATCAATCCAGCACACACTTTCCTACCCTGGAACAATATCCAAATCATTATCAGGGTCATTAAGGAGCTATGAATCACAATGTTAGCCTAGATCCCAACTGCATGAACAGTTGAGTTTCATCTGTAATCCCCCTACAGCCTCTTCTGTCCTACCTCCCTGACCACATGCATCCTGAATCAAACGAGACTGAAAGTGACAGCATCTGGTAGTACCATATATGTAAATCACATACTGAAGCTAAAAGGAAGCACGGCATGCACGGTCATGACATTCTCTGTAATTCTTGGAGACAATTGCATTTTCCCAAATCCAATTTAAAAGGAAGACGACAAGCCCTCCTGGTCTTTACTGCTGGCCTCATAACCTACCGGGTTGCCCAGCTGATGGTAGCTGGGAGAGTGTAGTGCTAATAAAGCCTTGTTTTTTCATGTAATGAATCATCTATGACCTTTCACAATGGGGCCCTTGCTGCTTGTCTAAATGGCAATGGAAAGGCATATTCCTTTAGCATATCCTGAGTCAGATAATAAGAAGTGAGAAGGTTAATTCAAGTGAGAACATAAGGCTGGAAAGAGTCTGAGAATTCTTCAGGGGTAAGCAGTTTGAAGGTTTTTTGCATTCTCAGGTTGCTCATTATTGTGTGGATTAAGCAGATGGCCGGTGCAAGTTAGCTAATCAACAACTTCAGAGAGAACCACAATCATGGACGCCTCTCAAGGATTCTGCCCATCCTACATCTCTTAATTAGGGTCTGCTCAGTCGGCAAAGGCGTCCAGGGCCCTACAACACAAAGCACCATCCGTGCAAATTGTGTACTCGGAACGCAACTCTAATATTTAATGACAAAACAAAGCTCTGAAATGATAGATTCTCAAACTATGTGACAGTCTATGTTTTGAGACTGTAATAAGCATTTCAGTGTCCAGCCTGTAACAAAGCTATGAGCAGATACTCACCCCTGGCAACGTCTTCTGCTCATGTAACGCATTTTGGGCTTTCAGTGCAGACTCTCTGGCACAGTACGTCAAGAACGCGCATCCTGTCAGAGACAAGGGGGGGGGGGGAACCTGAATTGATCGCACATCATCATGGCCATTAACTGGAATGGCACAATAAATAGAACGGGAGAATAAGAGTGCCAAAGCTCTTTCCAAATATAAAAGCCAATCATTCAACTACACCCGTTTTCTTGCCTCTTGATTGTGGATATGTAATTCTCAGAAATATTGATTCAGTCTCTCTTGAACGTTGCTAAAGAAAAAAAGGCACCGAGATTAAGTAGGCTGACGTGTAAAAAAATTATTAAAATAATACATTAACAATAAATTGATTAGATTTCATAACTCAAACTACTACCGTCTGGAGACACTCACTCACTACCAAGGTCTGGCTTATTTGTCTCTCGTGTCCTCCTGTGCGTGTCTGCTCGATATGGCAGTGTCACATTAGGCTGAATTACCTTTGTGCATGCCCGTGTACTTGTCCTTGATCACGGTCAGTTCGTAGATCTTGCCAAACTGCTCAAAGATAGGCTTGAGGTCTTTCTCCTCCAGATTGCGAGGGATCTGGCCGATGAAGAGCTTGATGGCGTCCGGCTCCTTCATTGGGGACAGCGGTGACTCTGCGACTCAGGTGCTTCTTATACGAGCTCCGGCGCTTCCCAAAGCGTCCCTCTGAAAAGCCTGTGGGGAAGGAAGAGATACAAAGGAGGAGTGTAAGCAAACCTCATACTGTACATATTGACTCAAGCAGCTGATCCATCAGTCAGGGTGACAAATACAATCCCGATCACAAACAACACACAAATGTCGTCATAATCAAAATGCACTGTTTGTCAGAGCACTGCAGGTGGCCTGGGTATTAATGTGGAAATGAAGCTGTTAAAGCAGCGGCGTTTGGAATGTAGGGCAAGGGCTGTCCTCCGAGACGCTTCTTTGTTTAATCCGCCATAGATGCATATAGGCGTGTGTGCGCGCGCGCGTGTTGTTCTTTGTCATGAGCGCGAGCGCACGCATCCAAAGTGCGTGACTGAAGAACCGGAACGCAACACGTCTCGACATTAAAACACTAAACGGGCTTTTAGGAGGAGGTGCACCGATGGAAAACGTGCTGTCGGCTTCAGAGCTCATGTTTTAGGAAAAGGTGCAAATGGACCGTTATCTCTCTCTCTCTCGTCAATCCTGATCGGACCTTTGTTTATTTGTTTGCTTCCTCGCACGCGCGCTCCAGGATACTAGAGCATCTTTAACATAAAAGCCTTGACAAACACCCGACATGCAGACAATCAGAAATCTGTGCATCACCAGTCACCTCTAGTCCGTCCTGATCGCGTCTTTCCACACTTTCACTCCTGAGAGAAGGCTTTCCTTTCAGTCTGATAATCCACCCACACCAAGATGCTCAATATCCCAAACACGAAGCATTTATAATTTTTTTTTTTTTTAAATCCCAATCCTGTAATGGTGAAGTTGGACAGACTGGAGGCTACCCAGTGTCTGGGCTCTGAATCAGTGTAGCCCTTTGCTTTGACGTCGTAAACCGGTGTCTCCCCCTGTCCGTGTCCAGACCTCCCCCTGGGTGTAGAAAAGCGGGATGACTGCTCAAGGGAGCGTTGATATTTTCCCAATCCACAAAAAAACCCCAAATAATAATAATAATAATAATAATAATAACTACACACATGTGTATGGTAGGAGTAGGAAGAAGGGTGGGGCGAGCACTAGGGTTTTTTTGCACATATTTTTATTTACTTTGTTTTGTTTATTTTCTATTTTGTTGGTACAGGCAGTTATGTTTAATTACTTGTGTTCAGGAGTATGTGATTTAAAAACAGTAAATAAAAATAAAGATAAATAAATAATATATATGTACACACACAGGAAGTAAATAGTATTATTAATTAATTGGAAAGGGGGTAGGATTAAATAAGCTAATGCTTCTTCCTACTCCTTTTCAAACATGTTAATTGAATTAACATAATTGAATTTCTGTTTTGTACTACTTTGACATGTTTGAAATAAAGCCTTCATTCATTCATTCATTCATTTTCAAAATTCTCTCAATCTTCCGTATTTAATGAAGCAAACCTGGCGGCCATGTTTGTTTATAAATAGTCACAGTCGCTCGCTAGCGTGGAAGTTTTACATCTCCGACGTGTAACGTCTTGAAAACCATGCAATATTGTAAACCATATTCAACGCTCATTCTCCACTGGGTAGAGTGATGTAATGCACATAGGATAAGCGATATGATATTGCATGCTATCAAATCAGTTGAATGAAACCTACTAGAAGGGAATAGAACGCGTTTTTATTCCATCGAAAAAGTGGCTTGTATGTACGACGATTTCATAGATTTGATAGAACACAGGCTGAAACAGTTAAAGGGTTTGTGCACACGTCGGTGACTGTTCTGTTACTGCGGTACTAGGTCTTTCTGGACATGGTGGAGAACTACCCGACCTGTCTGCGTGTGCTGGTGCTGGCTGAGAACGCCATCAGCCCTGAGCTGCAGCAGCAGATCTCTGACCTCCTGTCTGAGGGTGAGGAGGATGAGGACAGGGACGCAGAAGCCCACGGCAGCTCAGTCACCATGCGAGAGAAACCCGCCTGGCTTCCCCACAGCAGTAAGGGCTGATCCCCCACACTGTCTTTCTTTCAGACTGAGCTAAACACTCTCATTATCCCTCCCTCTCTCTCTCTCTTTCGGTGTGGAACTTTACAGGAGTCTGCCGCACTCTGAAGAACAGGAGTGTTGGTGTGTTTAGAGTAATACAAGGGTATCTGTAGCATTGCTTGTGCAATACTGTATAAGGACAAACGTGCACACTTTTAGATAGCAGGGGGGTCCTGAAGGGCCACAGCACTGCAGAGCTTAGCACTCTACCTCTTTTAATACCTGTACTCTACCAAAAGCTCAAATTTATTGGAGCAATATCACACAAGCAGGAGTGCGCTTAAACTGAATGTTGGCATGGCTGTGATCTGGTCGTAGTCAGTCGTAGCCGGGCCGGTATTCAGAATAACTGCTCTACTACGAGTGTGATACGGACATCTCGGACACAACAAATGCCAAGCGCTCCGTTTTTACTTTTGCTCCGCTGGCAGAAATAAATCCTGAAGAAACAGCACTTGTTTTATAGCATGTTGGCTAGCTAGCTTACCCCGATTTTGTACATTCACGTGAAAGGTGCTTTCAAGTAAAAGTAGTGTCCGTTCTTTCTTCTCGTATTCAACTGAAGTGTTTTAAGCCAAAAGTTATATTCCTGAAAAGTATTGTTCGTCATATCTGTTGTCACTAAACACGGGCACTCTTGGAACGCTGCTCGACCAATCAGATTATCAGAACAGAACTAACCGTTGTATATTTGTGGCTAGCGTACTTACTAGAACACCTGCCACTTGAAGTAAAGATTAGAATCGATAGGCTCAGTTACAAGACTTCATCACAGTCCTTATTTTTAACGTTTCATCGAGTGTAGTCCATGGGATCGTTGTATTCCCATAATGCACTGTGAGCACGCGCCAGTTGTAACTCTGCTCAACGGCTGTGAACAGAACTGGGGCAGATAGAACAATGTTGGATTTACTAAACTTGATTACAAATGGACTAAATCTTCAACACTACATTGTAGAAATTTGATTACAATACCCAGATTGATTTGTGCGGGATAATTGCACACTCCTGGGTTGATTGGAACGGGCAGATATACTGAGTCGTAAAATGATTTACAGAGCCCTGGAGCAGACAAAATACAGTCGCCGCGCCCCCAGTATATTCATAGGCATAATTTAGTTTACTGTGGAAACAAGATACAAAATCAGACTCTCAAAATCAGTGCACGCCTGCTGTACTTTGTGCTTTTAATGTGCTGTTTGGCGTTCCCAAATGAATAGAATTGTACTTACACTTTAGTTAATCTGGATAAACGGAGTTTAAGTAAGTGTAGTTCAGTGCTCATTACGGCGAGATCAACATCAGAGAAAAACATCCAAAATCTCTGTGCAACAATGGTGTACACTCTGCTTACGATAATTACTAAAAACGTACGTATTGCAGAAGCCGATGAGGTCTTATAACTTAAGCTAAACTACACAGTTATGTGAAAAAATAAGTGCATCCTGTGAAAACTTGTAGACTTCAACATGTTTAAAGCAGCAAAAACATTTCACTCTCTTTGATACAGTGGCTACAGAGAAAGGTGATGTACTTCAACAAACGACACACAAAACTGACATTTGGTAGTCATTTTCATAATTTAAAAAAAAATAAAATAAATTAAGTACACCCTTACATTTATTGCACTTTCAATAGATACGTTAATTTTTGTACTAACTTCGTGCAAGTGTGTCACATCTGCGTACCTTGGCATGTGCATCAGATAGACTCTCGGGCGTGCTCCAGAGAGCGTGCGCGCCATAAACGACTCACACCTGCACACCGATGTGAAAACGCGCTTACTTTGCGAAGTATTGAGTTGCGTTGCTGACACATTACTGAACCTTATTTCCTTGTTTGGTTTCCTGATCCCTGATTTCCTGTTTCTCGTCTTTGATTCTTCCGAGTCTACGATAGTCTGTTTGTCTCACTCGACCTATTGCCCGTTTCACCGTTTTGCAATTTTGCCTGCCGTTCTGGATTGTTTACCCGTCTTCACGTGTATTAATAAACACACCTTCTGCACTTACATCCGTCTCCCAACCATCTCTGACAGAATACTTCACGCTCCCTGATAAAGAGAAGCACATTTACCTGTTCATACATCATGTTCAGGAACAAACTAATGTTAATGGCACTAAAACAGCCCCCGTCAAATGGTGCGGTTGGAGTCTTGTTCTCGGACTCGACTCGGATCAATAGTGGACTCGACTCAGGCTCAATTTTTTTTAATGACTTGGACTTGAACACTGGGGACTTGAGACTGGACTCAGACTCGAGGTTTAGTGGCTCGACTACAACACTGGTCTACATTAATGTACCCCCTAAGACTCATTGGCCTTGGGTTACCTATATGTACCTTTGTAGGGCTGAAAAGGTACATATATGTTCCCAAGCAGTATATCAAGGGTACAAATAAGTACCTTAGAGGGTCCTGCCCCAGTGACAAGCCATTTTACCCCTAAATGTACAATAATGTACTCTATTTTCTGAGAATGTAGATAGCACTTTCCTCTAAGTGTGTCATGCTTCCCTGTGACACAGAATGTGTAGCAGTAGGAAAAGATGCCTTTAGCTGACTTGAGGTGTCTTGGAGGACGTACATGTTAACCCTGACCCTCTTTGGATAGTAAGTGTCATACATTATGACGGGTAGAGCTGGTTACTGGGTAGGAATTCAAATTGGGGAGAAAATGGAAGGGGGAAAATAAAACGAAATGACCGAAATTCCTTGCTTGTGAGGTGATTTGTCATTCTGAATGTCCATGTTTTCATTCATACTGTTGCATATCTTAAAAATGATATTACTGTCTCTCATCAAGTAAGGAGACCTCCATTTTATTAAATGTAGCCAGTATCGCTGTTCTTCCTGATCTGCAAGCTAATGTAAGAGTACAGATAGGTTCACTAGCCAGGCTTCCTTAGCCTCTGGAGTAGATGATCCTCCATTATTACCTGGAATATTAAATTATGGATAAATTATGAAGCATTTAGTACTGTTGTTATCCCTCTGGCACTTTCAGATGTATGAGACACTATTTTTACCTCACGTCAAATTAAAAAACAAGCTAATTCCAATAAGAAGTCTGGTTTCCACTAAAGCATTGTGAAGAGAGAAAGAGGCGAGGAGCAGCTGTAGTCTGGAATGTTCTGATTGGTTTTGTGCACACTGCTGGTTTGGTCTGTGAGTCTGACCTGTGACCACTTGTGCTTTCTGCAGGAGAACGACTATCTACAGGAGTGCCTTGAAGTCGTGCAACAAGAGTTTGTGATCTTCAACCGAGAAAAGTGAGACTGAATTTTGAATACTTTTCAAGACTGCTGATACTGTGTTAAGAAACAAGATTGCGTGATGCACTCATTAAGCTTCCTCATCACTGAGCATCTCTTTTCTCCAGAGGTATAATTTTCTCCATTACGTTTTTGCTCTGATTTTTTCGGTTTCAACAAAAGCACATTCTCAGAAAAAAAAAGGTACTGAATTGTGTCATTCCTTGTTCCTGGATTGGTACCCTCAAGAGTACATTTTTATACCATTAGTATGAGTGCTTACTTGGGAATGTGCATGTAGTATACTTTTATAAGCTCATTAAAAGGTACAACATTGGTCTTTAAGGTATACTATATGCACATTTACAATTGAAAGATACACATTAAAGGTACAGTGTCTTGCAAAAGTATTCATCCCCCTTGGTGTTTGTCCTGTTTTGCCGCATTACAAGCTGGAATTAAAATGGATTTTTGGAGGGTTAGCACCATTTAATTTACACAACATGCCTATCATTTTAAAGGTGAAAACTGTCATTTTATTGTGACATAGTAATTAAGATGAAAAAACAAAAATCTGGAGTATGCATAGGTATTCACACACCCAAGTCAAGATTTTGTAGATCCACCTTTTGCTGCAGTTACAGCTGCAAGTCTCTTGGGGTATGTCCCTATTAGCTTAGCACATCTAGCCACTGGGATTTTTGCCCAATCCTCAAGGCAAAACTGCTCCAGCTCCTTCAATTTAGATGGGTTGCATTGGTGTACAACAATCTTCAAGTTATGCCACATATTCTCAATTGGATTGAGATCTGGGCTTTGACTAGGCCATTCCAAGACATTTAAATGTTTCCCTTTCAACCACTCCAGTGTAGCATTAGCAGCATGTTCAGGACCATTGTCCTAGGGGAACATGAACCTTCATCCCAGTCTCAAACCTCTAGCTGACTCAAACAGGTTTTTCTCCAGAATTTCCCTGTATTTAATGCCATCCATCTTTCCATCAATGCTGACCAGCTTTCCTGTCCTTGCAGATGCAGAACACCATGCTTCACTGTAGGAATGGTGTTCTCAGGGTGTTGGATTTGTACCACACATGGCATTTCCCATGATAACAAAAAAGATCAATTTTAGTCTCATTTGACCATAGAATCATTTTCCATGTGTTTGGGAATCTGTTTGGGCAAACTCCAAACATGTTTTCTTAAGCAATTACTACCGGTATTTTCTGGCCATTCTTCCATAAAGCACCACTCCATGGAGTGTATGGCTTAAAGTGGTCCTATGGACAGATACTCCCATCTCCACTTTGGATCTTTGCAGCTCCTTTAGTGTTATCTTTGGTGTCTTTGTTGCATCTCTGATTAATGCCCTCCTTGCCCTGTCTGTGAGTTTTGGTGGGTGGTTTTCTCTTGTCAGGTTTGTCATGACATTATTTCCATTTTGCTATAATGGATTTATTGGTGCTCCATGGAATATTCAAAGTTTGGGATATTTTTTATAACCCAACCCTGATCCATACTTCTCCACAACTGTCTCTGACCTGTTTGGAATGCTTCTTGGTTTTCATGTTGCTTGCTTAGTAGTGTTGCAGAGTCAGGATCCTTCCAGAACAGTTTGATTTATACAGACATCATGTGACAGATCATGTGACACTTTCTTTGCACACATCTTAGTCAACTAATTATGCGACTTATGAATTGAATTGTTTGGACCAGCTCTCATTCAAGGGTTTCAGATGAAAGGGGGTGAATACTTATGCACACTCCAGATTTCTGTTTTTTTTTTCCATATTAGTTATTTTTTGTGTCACAATAAAACAACAATTTGCACCTTTAAAGTGGTCGGCGTGCTGTGTAAATAGTGTGACAAAACAGGACAAACACCAAGGGGTGGTGAATACTTCTGCAAGACACTGTGTGTGTGTGTGCACATTTTATAATACATTGCGCTCTTATTTTTTATATGAAATACATCTGAGACATTGAAAAATACAACTGACATTTTTCAATCTCTTCACTCATGAGGATATTGATTGTTTTGATAAATGTGTATACTTTTTGTTTGTGATTGTGTCTATATAATAAAAAGAAAATCATTCATTGGCTTAAATATATGAAATTTATATTCTCATGTTGAAAAACTTGTATTTTTCAGACAAAATACATCCTGAATCTGAGTGACATATTTAAATAATATTGGCTGGCTTTGAGTGGTATATCAGATATATTCCATTCAGCTAGCATGATATTGAACAAGTCAAAGACGACTTCATTATCATACTAGCTGAATGGAATTATATCTGATATACCACTCAAAGCTAGACAATATTATTATTATGATGATTATTATACATACACACTTTCTTCATATCAGCATTCTCGAAGGCCAATGCTAGCTTACCCGTGAGTTGGTGCTGTTAGCACCGCAGTGAAGTCACCTTCCAGCCAGTGTAGCGTTCATCAGTAGTGTTAGTGAATGCTAATAAAGCAGTGCTATCGAGAGCTAGTAGCATGGGCTAACGACCGAGAAACTAAGATTTCTGTCTCTGGACTCTTTTTCCATGCATACTCACCACAGTATTTTTCACTCAAACTTAAGTATTCATTTCCCTGTGTAATTTACATAGTTATTTTTAAAATCAACATCAACCACTACACACAACAGGGTGACCTGGCAGCCAAAATTCTCTCAAAATCTTCCATTTTTAATGAAGCAAAGCTGGTGGCCATGTTTGTTTACAAATTGTCACAGTCATTCACTCACATGGAAGTTTTGCATCTCCAACTTGTCTCTTTTCCAGTTTTTCAATGTCTGTTGGCATGTTTTTCTCTTGTAAATATGCGTAAACAATATCTAATGAAGTTTTGGTAGCCTTTTGGGTATTCAACGTGTATTCCTCTTTCCAGGCGAACAAAGAAATGCTTCTGTGCATCCACAGCATAAAAGTTTTTCATTGGATATTCACATCATCTCTGATGTGTGATGTCATGTTGCCTTGACAATCATGCAATATCATAAACCATATCCAATATTCATTCTCCACTGGGTAGAGTGACATAATACACATAAAATAAGCTATATGCTAACAATATTGCATGCTATCAAACCAAATGCATGAAACCCGCTAGAAGGGAATGGAACACATTTTTATTCCATCGAAAAAAGTGTCCTGCATGTATAATAATTCCCAATATTTCACTCCAATGATGTCACTCCCAGTGTTTTCCCACTGACATCAAAATGGAGAACTGTTTCAAAATTAAAATTCTTTTGATTCAATTACATTTTTTGTGGCTGTCCAGGTAATATAAAGAACATTACAAAGTAGTATAAAAATATGAAGCTTATCTTCAAGTGGTGAATATATTTTAAAATATTTTCAACACAAGAAGATAAACTCGATATCTTCACACAACCATGTAATATCCTCTATTTATTACATATTTAACATTTTGATTAACACTGGAGCACTTTGATCGTTTTGATATTTTCTCCTTTTGTCATGTTTTATCCTGTTTGATCTGTTGTCTGTGGTGTCTGAAACTGCATCAGTGGATGCTTTTTATTCTCAACTGCAAAACAAATCTACCTACAGGTACAAATGAAGGAACCTGAACCTGAACCTTTCCACCTTTATGTTTTTCTAGTATTTGCCGTGACATTGTGGGAGGGTTCTTAAAAAAAAAAAAAGAAGCAGAAGGAAGAAATGTCAAGTAAGTTTAAATCCAAATACAGATATAGATATTTGGAACATTAATGTTGAGGAAGGTACTGTAATTTTGGAGAAGCCAGCAAGAGTAAGCTGTGTAGATTTTTAAAGTATTCAACTGAAAAATCCCACCCACTACCTTCAGATCCCCCACCAAAGCGACTCCTCCAAAACACATGAACGTGCAGTGCCTGAGTACTGCTGGAGGACAAGTCCATGAGAGAGAGAGAGAGAGAGAGAGAGAATGAATAAGGCATAATGTCATATCCAACTACCTCATGTCTCATTCACATGTAAACAAAGACCTAACCTTGTAATAATGAATGTAAACAATGAACATGGCTATTGTTAGTACTCAAAGCTGTTGATTAGCTTGCTAGCTTTAGCAAAATATCTGCAATATGTCTGCCTTGTGGAAGACTCCAGCCACACACAATGAGTACATGGGCAGAATGTGTGTAGGTAGTCAGGCAGGTAAGCGATTCAATCATTTCATTCAGAGAGAATGAAATGATTGGACAGATTTTTTTTTTTTTACAGCCCTGTGACTGCCACAGAATATGGATTTTTTTTTTCTTTTTGTTATCAGAGCACTTGATTTATTCATTGCTGTTGGGACATTGAGGGAATTAAAATAAATTTAACAAAAAAATGTTTCTGTAAAAATTGCCTACCCTAGCTTTAAGCAGCTAGAGAGACCAGTAGTTGTCTTGTGTTACACCCCGTGTGTGTGTGTGTTATTAAAAATGTTATTTTCAAGTGTAGAAAGAAAAACACACTCGAAGACTTTTTCACAATGCAACAGCTATATTTCCAGCAGTATTTACATAGCCACCAATAAATGACATCTGCCAGGCCCAGGTTAAAGTTACAACCAACCATGCGGCTGACTGCATAAGCTAACTTACCTGGAACAATAAAGAAAAAAAAATCAAACAAAAGATTGCTTCCCTCACACCTGACCTCGCAAATACACAGGGGGGGCGAACATAAAATGGCTGCCAAGATGTTCACCCAGTAACATAGCCAAAACAACACATTCACAGAAAAGAGGAACGTGTAGGTAGAGTAGGAACTTGATGAAAAAGCAGGAACTCAGATGTGAGACAACAATGCAGCACAAATCTATAACTCGAAGTCTGTACACAGAAGTGATAGAAAAAGAACACTGAATATCAACCTGGGTGCAGAGCAAGAATAAGAAACTCTGAAGCTTGATAACTTTTGGAAACTAGACGCCCTGGAAACTAGGACACAAGGAAGTGATGAACACTGGTACAGTAATAAGGAAGAAGTAAACAAGGAAATGCCGACAAATCAGGAACACTGGAAACAAGGAAGATGAAATAAAGTGAACAGCGACATGTTAGAAACAGGAACTAGGAAACAGGGGAATAACAGAGACCTGTAAAAAGGAAAAGGGCAACAGGGGGAGAATTATTTTTATATAACTAGGAAACAATGAAACTAGAAAAGAAGGGTACTGGGAACACAGGGGAAAAAGGAAGAAGGAATAAAGTTAACAGCTGCACATTTGGGAACAGGAACTAGGAAAATGGGAAATAAGGAGTTTAGAAACTCAGAAATTGTCAATTCAGTTAACAAGAAAGAAGAAAACAAGGAAGCTATGGACATCAAAATAAGGAAGATTTGAAAGACGGAAAAAGTGAACAAATGGTTTTATGGTAATTTTGCACAAAAGTGTTTTCACACAAATCTAAAGTCAATGAACACAACTCTACTGTCTTTTCCCACAAGTTCGAAGAATATTTAAACTTTATTACAAATACTTACTGATAAACTTTATTCATCCCTTGGTGGGGAAATTTGCATGTTTCAGCAGCTCACAAACAGAAAAGAGTCAGGAATAAATAGTAATAAAAGTGTGTGTGTATATATATATATATATATATATATGTGTGTGTGTGTGTTTGTGTGTGTGTGAGACCTGGCGACTTGTCCAGGGTGTACCCCGCCTCTCGCCCATAGTCACCTGGGATAGGCTCCGGCTTGCCTGTGACCCTGTAGGGATGGATATATATATTTGTGTGTGTGTGAAAATTAAAAAAAATAAAAAAACACAGGCCATGGGTCAGAGATGGGTAGGAGTTGGATGTATGTGCAGAACGTAGTTTTATTAATTAAAGTGACACCAGGCAAACAATCCAAATCAGCAGGCAAAATCATGAACGGATAACATGCAATAGATCAGGTGAGGCACAAACTGACTATCCAAGGCACAGACGAAAGCACAATCAAAAAACAGAAACAGAAGTCAGGAAACCAAGCTCGGTAAAGTATCACTAACAACTCAATACTTTGCACTGAGCATGTGTTTACAGTGTTTTGCAAAAGTATTCATCCCCCATCATGTTTATTGTGTTTTGTTGCATTACAAGCTGGAATTAAAATTGATTTTTTGGGGGGTTAGCACTATTTAATTTACACAACATGCCTACCATTTCAAAGGTGAAAATTGTTGTTTTATTGTGACACAAACAATAATTAAGATGAAAAAAAAAAACAGAACTTTGGAGTGTGCATA
>JAODLJ010000023.1:67445400-67456080 GCA_027576115.1 Cathorops melanopus
TGACACCGGGAGAACATGCAAACTCCACACCGAAAGGGCCCCCCCCCCATCAACCACTGGGCTTGAACTCAGAACTTGTTGCTGTGAGGCGACAGTGCTAACGACTACACCACTGTGCCGCCATATGCTATTAGATATACTATTTGATATGTGCAATATTTTTCACCTTCTTCTTCTTCCTCTTCTTCTTTTGGCTGTTACCGTTCGGGGACGCCACAGCTCCTCCTGTCCTCCATATCTTCTGTCACACCAACTGTCCTCCTGTCCTCCTTCACCACATCCATAAATTTCATCTTTGTACATCTTCTTTTCCTTCTTCCTGGCAACTCCATCTCCAGCATTCTTTTCCCAAGATACCCTGGATCTCTCCTCTGTACATGTCCAAACCATCTCAAGCTTGTCTCTCTCATTTTGCTTCTGAACCATCCTACATGTGCTGTCCCTTTAATATACTCATTCATAATCTTCTCCAACTTTGCCACTCTCAGTGAAAATCTCAACATCATCAACTCTGCTACCTCCAGTTCAGCCTCCTGCTTTTGTGTCAGTGCCACTGTCATTAAAAAAAAAAACATAGCTGGTCTTGCTACTGTTGTGTACACTTTCCCTTTCACTCTTACTGGCAACCTTCTGTCACAAATCACTCCTTACACACTCTTCCATCCATTCCAACCTGTTTGCACTCCCTTCTTCACTTCTCTTCCACACTTGCTATTACTTTGTACAGTTGACCCCAGATATTTGAACTCATCTGCTTTGACCACCTCTATTCCTTCCATTCCACTATGCTCCCCCTCATTCATGCACATGTACTCCATCTTGCTCCTACTGACTTTCATTTCCCTTCTCTCTAGTGCATACTTCCATGTCTCTAAATTTTCTTCCATTTGCTCCCTGTTCTCACTACAGAGCACAATATCATCTGCAACCATCATTGTCCATGGGGCCTCTTGTCTTCTGTTAAACTGTCCATTACCATTGCAAACAAGAAAGGGCTTAGGGCTGAGCCCTGGTGCAATCCAACATCCACCTTAAATGCTGCCGTCATTCCCACCACACATCTCACTGCTGTCACCACTGTCCTCATACATATTCTACATCAATCTCACATACTTCTCTGCCACTCCTGATTTCCTCATGTAGTACCACAACTCCTCTCTCAGCACCCTATCATATGCCTTCTCTAAATCCACAAACATACAATGCAGCTCCTTCTGGCCTTCTCTGTACTTTTCCATTCACATTCTCAAAGCAAATATCACATCTGTAGTATTCTTTCCTGGCATGGAAACATGCTGCTGCTCACATATCTCCACCTCTCCTCTGAGCTTAGCTTCCACTACTCTCCCATAATTTCATGCTGTGGCTGGTCAATATCACAATATTTTTCACCATATACTATTCAATATGTACAATACTTTTCAGATATATTTTCTAAATAGTGTGGATAATGTGTTTTTCTCTTATGCACTATTTCTTTTTTCCACATTTCTATTAGACACTGTCATGTTTAGTACACATTCTCTTACTCTCTTACTTTCTACTTTGGAGCTGCTGAAACTTGTAAATTTCTCCCAGGGAGAATCAGTAATGTGTACCTTATCACCAGTGCTTCTGCGGGCTGGCATACAGCGAGAACGGCTGCCCGGTCACCTTTGTCCAACAGTTCCATGACACCTGCTGATGGTGGCTGCTGTCTGGAGAGTATAATGCCAAGGACATTATCGAGCGCTTAGCACTGGAGCAGTTAGTCGTTTGACTGCTGAGAGGAATGACAGCCTGGGTTCAGTGTCACTGTGTGGCATTGCTGGAAGTCGCGGAGGACCATTTGGTGGCATTTCAGGGAGCAGGTGCTCCCACAACCTCTCTCTCCTTTGCCCTCCCCTACCCCAACACAGTTGAAGTGGGGACAATTCCGTCAAAGCCCATTCTCTGAATCTGTGTCTCTCCCCATTTTACTCATCCCTTTGTCAGAACCTGTGTCAGTGCTGCCACTGACCCATCTCCACAGGTGGAACCATCTGTGCTCACCAAGGCCAGGACAAAGCCCAGGCAGGTCTGCAGGTGTGTCGGGAAAGCTGGGCATTTCTGGGATCAGTGTCCCCTCAAGGAGGGGATTCTGATTGACCTTCCTGATGCATCTTGGGCTTCCCTCAGTCAAGCAGGAGCATACCAAGTATTCAAGGGGGTACACATTAGGCCTTGGTGGACTCTAGTTATAATCAGAACTCAATTCATCAATGACCGATTCAATGCAGGCCATTGGGAAGTGCACAACTGGTGAAGGTGAGGTGTGTACACAGGGATATTCACAAGTATTTACTGGTGTCTATTACAATCCATTTCGGGGCAAAAAGCATAGTGTGGAGGCAGTGGTTAATTCTCACCTCACCCATCTACTAATTCTGGGGAGAAATTGGCCAGAGTTTAAAACATTAATAAAACACTTGTTTGTGGATGGGTCCTGAGGTAGCACGCTTTGGGGGTATTCTGGTGCAGCGTTATCTGGGAAAGCAGCGCCAGGGCTGTCTGCATCAGCTCTGTGTAATGTAGACATGGAGAGGAGGGATGGTTCAACCCTTCTGCTCTCTGTCAGGATTTTCCTTCCTGATTTCCCTCTGGAGCAGTTGTGAGACAAAACTCTGAGGCATCCTTTTGACCAAGTGAGAGTAATTGATGGTCAAAACCTCCAGCCTAATTTTGCACTCTCCTACCTGTACTTTTCTGTGATTAAGGACAGGTTATATTGTGCGACACAGGACACTCAAATAGGAGGAAATGACCCAGTTTTTGGTCTCAATGAGCCATAGGGAATTTTTATTCCATGCAGCTCATCATAATCCCATGGCAAGGCATTAAGGTGAGGATAAAACACTGAACCAACTCATGGCCCACTTCTATTGGCCAGACATTTATGGCGATGTTTGTAGGTAGTGCCCAGCATGTTGCGAATGTCAGCTGGTGAACACACTGGCCACCCCAAAAGTGCTATTGCACCCTTTACTGATATTAATAATATCATTAAATGATTCAAGGAATCTGGAGGAGTTTTGGTATGTAAAAGACAAGGGTGCAAGCTAAAGCTGAACACCCATGATCTCTGATCCCTCGAATCATCATTCATCTATATCTGATAGAATCAGAAAAAGTTTATTGACAAGTGCATTATCACACACAAAGAATTTGCTTTTGTGGTTGGTGCATGAGTAGTTAAGATAAAAGAATTGAGACAAAGAAGTAATATAAATAAAAATATATGTAGAAATCTAAAATATACAATTGGAAAAATAGACATATTTGACAAGTATGTGTTTTAATTATTTAAACATCCAAGATGTACAGTATGTCCCAGAATGTGCAATAATAGGTCATAGGATGAAGATGAAGAGTCATGACATGAAATGTGCAAGAAGAAGAGAATTGAATATGTGCAATGGGTTATTTAAATAACCAAACTATACAGTGTGTGACAGATCATGCAATAAAAGTTCACATAATGAAGATGGCATGACATGACCATGAAATGTGCAAACAGCAATCTAGAGAGGAAGTGCATTAATATTATTGTGGCAATGGGCACATGGTCGAGTGTCAGCTGTGAACGGCAAGGAGTCAGGTTGAACCAGTAGGTAACATGTGTCTATTAAGTTGTGTCTCTATGTGTCTTTCAGAGAGCCAGGAACAAGAGAGAGAGAGAGCTGTGACACCCCATTGTGCATGTGTGTAGTGTGTTTCTGTATAGTTAATAGTCACTGAAAAGTGTGAACAATAAAAAGAATACACCTGTTCTGAAGCCTGCTCCCAGTTCCTCTGTTTCCCATCATTAGAGAGTTGTTACACTGGTGCCAAAACTGAGGAAATAATGCCACCATGGAGTCCAAACTAGTCAGAGAACTCCTCCAGATGCTCGCCAATGACCTCCAGTGCCAGCATCATGCCCTTGTCATGCTGGCAGTGGATCAGGGGCAGCAGTTCTGGGCTCTGCTCAAGGCCCAGGTGACCAGCAGGTGATTCAGAGCTGGGTCCAGTCAACAGGTGCTCCAGTGATCATTCCTGCGTCCAGTGTGCCCACCCAGCTGGTCAAGATTGGGCCGAAGGACAACCCTGAAACCTTCCTTGAGCTGTTCGAGTATGTCGCAGAGGTGAGCTTGTGGCCAACCTCACAGTGGGTGGCTTGCCTACTGCCGCTCCTGTTGGGGGAAGCCCAGCTTGTGACTCGGCAGCTCCTGGCCACCAGCATGCTGGAGTAGCCCAACCTGAAGTAGGCCATCCTCCAGCTGGTCGGCCTCGGCCCAGAACAGCAGCATCAGTGTTTCCGCTCGCTGACATACAGCAATGTGGGCCGGCCATTCACGTTCATGCAACAGCTCCAGGACAACTGCTGGCAATGGCTGCTGGTGGGTGAGTGCGATGTTGAGACCATCATCAAGCGAGTGACACTGAAGCAGTTTGTTGCCCAACTGCTGAGTGAGACATCAGCGTGGACCCAGTGTCATTAAGTGGCATCGCTGGATGAGGCAGTCAGGCTGGCTGAGGACCACCTGATGGCATTTCAGGGAGTAGGTGCTCCTGTAACTTTTCTTCCTTTCTCTCTCTCACTTTCGTTTTCTTCCCTGCCTCTCCCTCTCTCTCTCCTCACCCCTCCCCTACCCCAGCTCCATGGAAACAGGGGCCAATTCCTCAAAACCTGCCCCCTGCACTTGTGTCTTTCCTCATGTTTCTTCTCTCCCTTCTTTTTCTGTGTCTGTGCCACCATTAACCTTCTCTCTCTCTCTACAGGTGGACTCATCCATGCCCACCAGAACCAGGAGTGATCCCAGGCAGGTCTGTTGGTGCAGAGGGAAGGCGGGAAGGAGGCGGGATTACTGATTCATGTTCCTGACACACCACAGGCTTCCCCTGATCGAGCAGGGGCGTACTGAATCATTATGAGTATTCAAGGGGGTACACATCAGGCTTTGGTGTATTCTGATTATAATTAGACCTCCATGCATCAAAGCCTGATTCAATGCAGGGCACTGGGAAATGCATAATTGGTGATGGTCAGATGTGTGTACGGTGACATCCACAAATATCTACTCATGCCCATCATTATTCACTTCTGGGGAGAAGAACATAGTGTCGAGGCGGCAGTTAGTCCGAGCCTCACCCACCCACTGATCCTGGGAACAGATTGGTTGGGGTTTAAAACATTAATGAAACAGTTAGTAGTGCATGGGCCCTGCAGTAGCACATCACAGGGGAATCCCACTGCAACGTTGGCTGAGGAGGTGGTGCCAGGGCCGTCCACGTTAGCTCCACGTCATGATGACATTGAGAGTGGGGAGAGCTCTCCTCTGTCTCTGGGGAATCCCTTTGGGGATTTCCCATTGGAGCAGATGTGTGACGAGTTTCTGAGACACACCTTTGACCAAGTAATTCATAGCCAAATCCTCCAACCTAATGTTGCACTTTCCTTCCAATATTTTTTGTATTATTAAGAATAAACTGTATTGAGTGATGCAGGACACTCAAACTAAAGAAGAGATGACACAGTTGTTGGTCCCAAAGAGCTGAAGGGACCTTTGATTCCATGCAGCTCTTCATAATCCTGTGGCTGGGCACTTGGAGCAGGATAAAACAGTAAATCATCTCATGGCCCATTTCTATTGGCCAGGGATTCACACCGATGTCCCCAAGTGGTGTGCAGCTTGTTGCAAATGCCAGCTGATGAATGCAGCAGCCACACCAAAAGCACCATTGCACCCATTACCATTAATTGAGATCCCCTTCAAAAGAATTGTCATGAATCTCATCAGGCCATTAGATCGATCTGCACGCTGGTATCGCTTTGTGTTAGACATAATGGATTATGCAACATGATATCTGGAAGCAATGCCTCTCTGCAATATTTCAGCATGCAGTGTTGTGGAGACGCTCTTCCATGTTATCTCCCGAGTGTCAGAGTGCAGGCAATTACTGAATGCAGGTGCAGGGGGGAGCGGGTGCACCGCAAACTGAAAACCAAATCCAAATTGAGAGGCTGAATATGTAGTGAGGGTCAGGCTTGGGTTGGTCAATGTACAAACTGAATGTCAGAGAGGAAGTGAGAAGTCGAGGTCAGGAATAAATGTAAACAAAGTTGGAAATATGATAAGTCAGGCAGTAATGTGAAATGCTTGGTGTGATCAGGCACAGGGACACAGAACTATACTTTGCATTGAAGGAGTGTGAATGCAGAGCTCATATAGAGTGGTAATTAGGCAGATCATGAGGCACAGGTGTTTCTAACATTGAGGAGAGGCTTGGAGCGGTGGCCTTTGGAAGATGTAAACTGGAGTGGCCATGTTTGGATGCCGCTCTGAACTATGACTTTCAGTGTTGTTACTGACACTGAGTTGGGATTCCGAAAGAAATCCTGACTGATGAAGGCACTACTTTTACGTCACGCACACTGTGTGAATTGTATGAATTATTGGGGATTAACTTGATTCATACTAGTGTTTATCATCCACAAATGGACAAGCTGGTCAAATGATTTAATCAAGCACTTAAAAACATGATTCGTAAGTTCGTTCACAGGGATACTAAAAACTGGAACAGGTGGATAGACCCTCTGTTGTTTGCAGTGCGCAAAGTCCCACAAGCCTTCACCAGGTTTTCCCCATTTGAATTGCTGTATGGGCACAAGCCCCATGGTGTCTTACACATCATTAGAGAAAATTGGGAGGAGGGTCCTTCTCAAAGCAAAAACAAAATTCAATATGTTCTTGACCTGAGAGCAAAACTCCATGCCCTGAGTCACATAACCGAGGAGCATTTGCTACAGGCCCAAGAACGGCAATCTCACCTGCACAACAGAGGGGCATGGCTAAGGGAATTTGCCCTGGGAGATAAAGTCCTCATTTTACTGCCTACCTCAAGCTCAAAATTACTTGCCAAGTGGCAAGGGCCCTTTGAGGTCACACAGCAAATTGGAGGGGTCAACTATGAGGCCAAGCATCCAGATATAGGTGATGTCAAATTTACCACCTCAGTGTCCTGAAACCGTGGAGAGAGGAGGTTCCTATGGCTCTGGCAATGGTAGTTCCGGAGAGGGTGGAGCTGGGACCAGAGGCAAGTCCAAAAAGTGTGGCGCAATTCACCCTGGTCCCCTGTGGAGACCACCTTTCACTGTTCCAGAGAGTACAGGTTATTAGGTTGCAGGAGGAATTTTGCAATGTGTTCTTGCCCCTCCCTGGTCGCACGGACCTCACAGAACACCACATTGAGACTCCCCCAGGGGTGGTGGTGCACAGCCACCCGTATTGGCTCCCCAAGCACAAGAAAAATGTGGTTTGGGATGAACTCCAGGCTATGCTTAAAGGACTCCTCCAGTGGATTTATTCTCAAACTTATTTTATGAAAAATTAGTCATGGATTTCAAAAATTAAGCTTTCATTTTCAGAGACCAAATAATGTTCAAGAAAAATTAATTTTCTTCAAAATGCCAGATGGGTTTCTTGTGGTGGTAACGTATGTGATGACATCAGGTATCGGTCATTTGGAACAACTCAGCTGTTTATAATCTCTGTTTCCATCATAGTTTTGCTAGTTTTACAAGTATTTGTACCAAATTGATCAGTTTTTAAATAAGTATGCCTCATTGGATACCATATAAATGCCACAATGATGCTAAAAAGAAAACACAAACTGGAACTAGACTGCATTTCGAAAGAGAAAAATGCAAAGTGTGCTTCCTCAGCTGTGGAATAATGGGAGTAATTGAGGAGTCACACAGCAACTGGAACAGCCCAGTGGTCTTGGTTCCCAAGACCAATGAGTTGTTCTAGTTCTGTGTGGACTATAGAAATGTTAACACAGCATCTCAATTTGATGCATATCCGATGCCTCGCACTGATGAACTGCTTGATCAGTTAGGCGCAGTTTGCTTTTATTCAACACTGGATTTAACAAAGGGATATTGGCAGATCCCTTTGACTCCATTATCCTGTGAGAAAATGGCCTTTTTCCACTTTGTTTGGTTTACACCAGTTTGTTACCCTTCCTTTTGGGTTGTTTGGGGCCCCAGCGATGTTTCAGCATTTCATGGACTGAATTCTCCATCCCCACAGTGCATATGTGGCGGCTTATCTAGATGACAATCATCTATAGTTATGACTGGGAGCAGCATTTACAACATCTCAGGGCAGTCCTGAGGTCGCTGAGGCACACTGGGCTCACAGCAAACACAAAAAAAGTGTTCAATTTGACAGGAAGAAGTATGGTATTTGGGCTTCGACTTGGGTCCACAGGTGCATCCCCAAATTGATAAGACTGCAGTGATTGTGGCCTGCCCAAGACCTAAGACCAAAAAGGGGGTGAGGCAGTTCCTGGAGCTGGCTGGCTATTATAGGTGGTTTGTGCCTAACTTTTTGGACGTCACCAAGCTCACTGACTGATATCACTCAAAAGGGGGCACCAGATCCAGTCCGATGGATGGAGCCCTGCAAATGGACTTTTGCTCAGGTAAAGGCAGTTTTGTGTGAGGGCCCGCTGTTGCATTCTCCTGACAGTTCTCTCCCTTTTGTTTTACAGAACAATGGGTCAGACAGAGGGATGGGGGCCATTTTGTCCCAGGTGGTGGAGGGGGAGGAGTGCCTGGTGTTGTACATCAGTTGCAAACTCTCCATGTGGGAGTCAAAGTACAACACCATAGAAAAGGAGTGTCTGGCCATCAAGTGGGCAGTCCTTACTCTCTGGTACTATGTGCTAGGACACCCATTCACCCTCTTTTCCAACCATGCCCGCTCCAGTGGCTCCACTGCATGAAGGATGCCAACGCATGGATCACTCATTGGTATCTTCAGCCCTTAAAGTTCGAGGTGGTTCACAGGCCAGGGCCACAGATGGTGGTAGCGGATTACTTTTCCAGCTGGGGGGAGGAGTCAGCGGCAGGCTGGACAGCTCTTTGGCCTGAGTTGGGTGCTGGGGGTATGTGGGAGCAGGGATGTGGTCAAGTGTCGGCTGTGAACAGTGAAGGGTCAGCTTAAACCAGTAGGTAACATGTGATGAGGTGCACCTGTGTCTAATTACTGGCTATCTATTAACCTGTGTATCTGTGTGTCTTTTAGACAACCAGGAATGACAGAGAGCTGTGACACCCCATCATGCGTGTGTGTAGTGTGTTTATGTATCATTAATAGTCACTGAAAAGTGTGAACAATAAAAAGAACACACCTCTGCTGAAGCCTGCTCCCAGTTCCTCTGTTTCCCAATGTCAGAGAGTTCTTACAATTACTTTGGGAAACCTTTGTCAAGAACTACAATATGGAGTTACATCCGCAAATAACAGTTAAAATTTTACTGTACAAAAAGGAAGCCTGATGTTAACTGTATCCAGAAGTGCTGTTGACTTCTCTGGGCTCAGATGCATAAAGGATGAACCATCACACAATGAAAATGTGTATTGTGGTCAGGTGAATCAGTATTCCATGTCTTTTTCAGAAAAAATGGACACCTTATGCTCCAGGCCAAAATGAAAAAGACCATCCAGACTGTTACCAGCAACAAGCCCAAAAGCTAGGGTCTGTCATGGTATGGGCTGTGTATCTGATGGTGGTAAAGGTAATTTACACTTCTGTGATGATAGCAATAATGCAGAAAAGTACACTGAGATTTTGGTGTAACATATGTTGCCTTCAAGACGACATCTTTTCCAAGGATATTCAAAAGACAATACAAAACCACTTTCTTTTTTACATTTTTTTTTTTTACATTTAAACATATTTTAATAGGCATTTGCCCCAAGAGCACAAAGTGCTCATCTAGGGGGCTCATGTCACATTCTGCATAGATTACAAAGGCATGGCTGCGGAAAAAGAGGGTGGCTGTCCCCTCTGTCCCCAATAGAGAATATTTTGTGAATTTTGAAATGAAAAATATGACAATGATGACCCCGTACCCTTGCACATTTTAAGACCTGTTTGCAGGAAGAATGGGACAAAATAACACCTGAAACACTTGATCACTTGGTGTCTTCAGTCCCTAAACATCTTTTAAGTGTTGTGAGAAGGAATGACAATGTAATAAAGTGGTTTACCATCACAACTTTTTTTTGAAATGAGTTGCAAGAATAAAAATTGAAATGTGTGTTTATTTTGAAAAAAAAAAAAGAACAAAATTCATGAGGTAAAACATCAAATAATGTGTTGTATTTTTTGAGTGTAATACAGGTCTTATTTATTTTATCTAATTATTTTAAATAATTTTCAGTTCTAATTTCAACATACTCTCTCAAATTTTTATGATTTTGGGGTGTATATTCCCACTGTTCCAAATTTTATATGTATGTGGAGAAAAAATATGTTTGTACAAGTTTTTCCAAAGCAAGAATAAAAATGGAGAAACTGGGCATCCTTGTTGAATTCCACGGTTTATGTCAAATCTCTGTGATGTTATCTAATGTATGAAATGAACCAAAAATCTATTCTAGATTGTTGAGAAATATCTTTATTAGACTGTGTAAATTCTTTCTTATTGGGAAATCTACCCCATCAAACTCCTTTGTCCCTCATGCCATCAGACTGTACAACTCCTCTTTGGGGGGGGAGGAGGGGTAACAGGAGGACAGAGGACGGGAAGGAGCAGTAGCCTAGCCTAACAATAAGCAATATCGGACAATGTGCAATATAATGTGCAATATAAAGTGCAATATCTCTC
>JAODLJ010000023.1:67460215-67474004 GCA_027576115.1 Cathorops melanopus
CAGGCCTCTCTCATCTTTTTAAGTGGGAGAACTTGCACAATTGGTGGCTGACTAAATACTTTTTTGCCCCACTGTATTCACGTTCAAGAGTGTGTTGTAGCTATATGATTAGATGATGATAATGTAATTGATGAAGCATAAGTTATCTATGTATGACAGGGTAACGTAAATGGGTGATGAAGCATTGCATTGCTGGTATAGACTACACAACTTTAAGAAAGAAGGGAGACATTATGTACCATTACAACACCCGTCAAAATCATAATCTTCTGAAAGAAGAAAGACATGAGAAAGCTAATACAAAAATCACTATGTGACTGTGTAAAGGTGAGATGAGAAGAGGTCCCTTCAGGACTTCATGATTGCTGAATCCATCCTGTCAAAGGTAAGATTAGATGAGGTCCCCTAAGGACTTTTTGATTGCTGTATTGCTCCTGTCTTCTCAGGTGAGATGAGAAGCGGGTGGGATGATGGGAGACACTTTTTTCAAGTGAGGTGCATGTATCCACTGTGGCTGGGAGTCAGTGAGGACAGCTGTTCTCATTCAGGCTGTGCACTAATACTCGATCACCTGGAAGAAATGGGCGAGTAGGCTTTTCTGCAGGCAGAGGGAGAGACACAGAGTCATGACCATGTACATTACTTAAGCTTTGATTGAAAACTTGTACAATCACCAACAATCCATCCAGATCACCTATAAATGAAACACCAGGATTATTTTTGGTTCAAGGGATTGGGAATGGTCAGCCCATTATCACCTCAAAAGGAGACAATTTGGATCTCGAATTGGGAGTCCTTCTAATTTTGCAAAGGATAGATGGTAGAAGGTCAAGTCAGCCTCAGTAGTCTGAGTCTGGAGAAAAGCTATGTCTAGTCTGTCACAAGACAAGAAAAAATGAGAAAACTCTGAATAAATAGGTGATTCAGAAACATATGGGCAAGGTTTGCCTTCTTTGGCCACCCACTTAGTGACTTGGTCTACTAAGTGGTTCCCACTGGCCTCATTTGAGTCACTAGACTCAAGACATTACATTACATTACATTACATTACATTAATGGCATTTAGTAGATGCTCTTATCCAGAGCAACATACAAGATACCCAGAGCAGCCTGGGGAACAGATGGAGCATAGGTGCCTTCCTCAAGGGCACTTCAGCAATTCCTGCTGGTCCAGGGAATTGAACTGGCAACATTTTGGTCCCAAAGCTGCTTCTTTAACCACGAGGCAATGGCTTCCCAAAAAGCTGTGAAAAGCTTAAATAAAAAGAGTGAATTTACCATCATTACCTGCCTGCCTGTGTTCCACCCACTCCCAGGGATGTTTACACTGGTGCCAAAACCCAGGACACTAAAGGGAACCACCCACATGGAGTCCTCACCATTCAAAGACCTCGTCCATGCCCTCACCGCTGCCCAGCAGATTCAGCACCAAGTGCTGCTCACCTTGCACAAGGAGCAGGAACAGCGCTTTGAAGCCTTGCTGCAGGCTCAGCAGAAGGATAGACAGGCATTCTGGAACCTGCTTGCATTGGCGGGGCCTTTGGCTGCTGTGCCTGCAAACTTCCCCCACGTCACCCTCTTGAAGATGGGGTCCCATGACAACCCAGAGGCCTTCCTCACCCTGTATGACGAACCTGCAGAGGTGTAGGGATGGCCAGTCAAGCAGCTCACAGCTCACTGTGGTATTTCCCTGGTGTGGGTGGAATACTTAAGTGCAGCAGGCAGGAGATGGTGTTTACACACAAGTTTATTTTATAGCTTTCCAGCTTCACTATGCGTGTTTACACACACACACACACACACCATACATTCTGGTCGGGAGCGCTCTCCTCTCATCACTCTCTCCCTCCTTTGCTACCTTCTGTTTTCACTGCAAAACACACTGACAAAACAATTGACAACAGGTCAAAGTCCAATTAAGGACTTTGCTACTCACCTTCCTTGACCCTGTCCTCCATTCACAAAATGATGCTTGGCTATGCCCCCACTGCCACACTCACCTACTGTTGCTCCTGACCGGAGAGGCCCAGCTCACCAACCAACAACTCCCCACCGACAACCGGCTAGACTATCCTGACCTAAGGCAAGCCATCCTGCAACAAGTTGACCACACCCCAGAACATCATCATCAGCGCTTCCACATGCTGACACTGGAGGAGGTCAGCTGGCCATTTGCTTTAGGTCAACAGCTCCGGGACACCTGCCAACGGTGGCTGAGTGCAGAAGATTGCAGCACCAAGGGGATCATTGATGCAGTGGCACTGGAACAGTTCATTGCATGGCTGCCAGAAAGGACAGTGGAGTGGTTCCAGTACCACCTCCCAGTGTAGCTGGATTGAGCGATCAAGTTGGCGGAGGACCATCTGGTGGCCGTTCAAGTGGCAGGCGGACATTCTGCCTCTTCTCTCTCCCTCTCTCACCCCCTCCCTCACTACTTCCTCTTCCTGTCCCTGCCCCATCCCTGCACCACAGCTCATCCCCCTGCAGCCTGCTTGCCGAGCCTGTGGTGTCCCCCTCCCTCCAGTTATGTGTGTCTTCTCCCCCTCAGGTGAGTGATTTCTAAGTTGCCAGTGCAGAGGTGAAGCCTGGGCAGGTATGCTGGTGCTGTGGGGAACCTGGGTATCTCCAGGGCCAGTGCTTTGTGATGAAGGTGGGAGCTGTGGTCCAGATCCCTGATGCACCAGAGATCACCCTGGTATGTGAGTATTCAAGGGGATACATGTAACGCATTGGTGGATTCTGACTGTAATCAGACCTCAAGCCACCAAAGCCTGGTTCAAGGTGAAGCACTGGGGGGAGCACAGTTGGTGAAAGTTTTGTGTGTACACAGGGATGTTCACAAATATCTGCTAGTGTCTGTCTGCATTCTATTTCAGGTGAGAAAAACATAGTCTTCAGGGCGCAGTTAGCCTGCACCTAACCCACCCGCTCATTCTGGGGACAGATTGGTCGGGGTTTAAGTGTCTAATGGAGTGTGTAATAGTGGGCGGGTCCTGCAGTAGTGTGTCATGGGGGATCCCAGTGTAGCATTGTCTAGGGAAGCCATCTCAGATCCGTCCACAGCAGCACCATGTCATAGTGACATCGAGAGAAGGGAGTGGCCCAGCCCTCCCCTCTCTTTTGGGAATTCCCTTGAGGATTTCTCTTTAGAGCAAACATGAGATGAGACTCTGTGTCATGCTTTTGACCAGATGAGAATAGTCAATGGTCAAACTCTCCAGCCAAACACAGCACTCTCCTATCCATACTTTGCAAGAATCAAATATAGGTTAGACTGAGTCACGCAGGACACTCAAACCCATAAAAAAGTAACCCAGTTTTTAATCCCAAAAAGCTGTAGGGAGCTTGTATTTCCTGTTGCTCATTTTAACCTTATGGGCAGACAGCTAGAACAGGATAAGACACTAGCCCATATAATGGCCCAGTTTTATTGGCCAGGGATTCGTAGGTGGTGTGCGGCATGCGAAAATGCCAGCTGGTGAATCCAGCAGCCACGCCAAAGGCACTATTGCGCCATCTTGCCCTAATTGAGATCCCCCTTCGAAAGAATTGGTATGGATCTCATTGGGCCATTAGACCAGTCTACATGAGGGCATTGCTTTATTTTAGTCCTCGTGGACTATGCAATGCGTTACCTGGAAGCAGTCCCACTGCGTAACATTTCAGCACACAATGTGGCAAATGCACTGTTTAAAATTATATCATGAGTTGGAATTCCCAAAGAAATCCTGACTGACCAGAGCAATATTTATGTCATGTACACGTCGCAAACTTTACAAATTACTGGGGGTTAAATTAATCCGCACCAGCATTTATCACCCACAGACAGATGGCTTGGTCAAACGGTTTAACCAAACACTTAAGAATTTAATTCATAAGTTTGTTAGCAAAGACACACGTAATTGGAATAAATGGATCGAGCCCCTGTTATTTGCAGTACGTGAAGTCCTGCAAGCCTCCATGGGGTTTTCCCCATTCAAATTATTGTGTGGGCATAAGTCTCGTGGCATCCTGGATGTGCTGTGGAAAAATTAGGAGGTGGGACCTTTGAGCAGTATGAATGAAATTCAATACATTCTCAACCTGCCTGCAAAACTCCTCACACTCAGTCATCTAACTTAGGAGAATTTGCGGTAGGTGCAAGAACGTCAGGGCCGGCTGTACAACAGGGGTGCGTGTCTCCGAGAGTTCACTCCAGCAGGGTGCTGCAGATCTACAACCTCTATCTGCTGAAACATTGGAACAAGGGAGTCCACGTGGCATTGCCATCAGTACTTTTGGAGAGGGCGGAGCTGGGGCTCGAGGTAAAAACTAAAGTAACCACTCTATCCACCCCAATCCCCTGTAGAGACCACCTCTCGCCAGCCCAACTCACAGAGGTTGCCAATTTGCAACCGAAGTGTGCCAACATGTTCTCACCCCTCCCTGGCCACACTGAGAACACCACACTGAGATGCCCCCAATTTGAGCTCATGACAGCCAGTGATCTAAGAAAAGATTACAACTTTAATTTCTATACCTTGCAGCTCATGTCATTGAGGGCACCTGCAGTGGGAATTCTCAAAACACAAGCATTTTCATGAAGCAAGTTATTCAGAAAGATTGTTTTGAAAAGCATAGTGAAATGCCTTCCATCCGATGCATACTTGTTCGATGCAGTTTTGAAGCTGTTTAACATCTGTTACTTAAGAGAGCTCAGAAACAGATTAAAATTTATTCTTAACTCTTCAAACATTACAGCTTGCTTAAAGTGGACTGCATTTACTTTTTTTCAGCAGGTAGAGTCAGCTGAGAATAGGGACTGATGTGCTGAATAAAACTCAAAGATGCTTTTAACACAGTGGAACTGAAGGAGGCAGTAAAGCCTGCACACACACATTTACAGATTTAGTCAACTTTATACTTTTTGAGTTACTCTTTTCTTTGTCAGTGTTATCAAACTTTTTCTTAAAAGCATGGCTAGGGTAGCTTACTATGTATCATCAAACTAAGGCTTAACAAATAGTTCTCATCAAAAGTACCAAGGATAAGTCGACCCTCCATCCATCCAGCCCAATACTCAACAAAAGGTTGCACAAAAGAGCCAAAGACCCTTGTCATACATGAAGTGATTTGAAGCCTTATATCTACTCTTAAAGTGACCGCTTCCACCCATTTTGACACACATAAAACACAACACACACAAAAGACAAAACACAAACAAGGAGAATTTCCAGGGTGGAGTGAGGTAAAATTTCAACAAATTATAATATTAGGAAATAATTCTCAGCTTAGGAGTATATAAATCTCTCAACCTGTCTCTGGGAACACCACTGAGACTATATCCATATCATATATGGCAGCTTTCAAATATACATGGGTAAGACTCAATGACCTTTTTAGTCCCAGAAACACTCAGAGATAATGATAACTTGGACAAATCAGACAAATCAAAATCAAAGGAATCAAGATCAGACAGCTCAAAATCAGTCTCTTCCAATGGGCCCTCAGAAACACTATGGGACCATTCAGACAATCAAGGCGTGTGTGTGACTGGGATAAGCAAAAACTACTTAATCCAATTGGCCCAAGGAAATACCATAGGACTATTCATATGCTCAACTGATGTGTGCAACTGGAATAAGCAAAAACTACCTCATCCAATTGGCCCAAGGAAACACGATAGGACTACTCATACAATCAATGCATGTGTGCAACTGAGATAAGCAAACACTACTTCGTTCAATTGGCCTGAGGAAACACTAGAGGACTATTCATACGATCAACACGTGTGCGACTGGGATAAGCAAAAACGACTTTGTCCAGTCGGCCCAAGGAAACACCATAGGACTACTCATATGATCAATGCATGTGTGCGATTGGGATAAACCAGATTTCAGATCTCCAGATGGATCCAGATGGAAGGAGAGAACCCAATGTACTGTACTTAATGAAAAAAATAATTCTGTCTTACCTTTCCACCTGGAGATGAGCCCCCAGAAAACTGATAGGTTTTGATGTATCTGTACTGAAAGAGGTTGAATTGACAAAGTATGATCTAGAAATGTGGATCTCTGCCGCCTAAGAGATTCTGCCTCACGGATCCAGGAGGAACAGTCACTGATGCAGACACAGCTGTTCAGAGATGTTTCTCAGTTTATTGTAGGACAAACATGAGTATATATTCACATTCAAGAGTGTGCTGTAGCTATAGGATTGAATGATGATGATGATGATGATGATGTGATTGGTGAAGCTAAGTTATCTATGTATGACAAGGTAATGTAAATAGTTGATGAAGCATTACACCCCTGGTTTAGACTACACTCCTTCACGAAAGCAAAAAGACATTACCGTACATCACCCATCAGAATCAGAATCTTATGAAAGAAGAAAGACATTACTAGTCAACAGCCTGTACCAGTTTCAAACATGTCAAACATATATTTCGATCAAGAACAAGATAAAATCAGCTAAAATACTCATTGTGTCCATCTTTACGGAGCAGAGTAAGCCAGTTACTATGTGGGACTGTGTGCATGTCAGAAATTCTATTCTGATTGTGCACTTGGGGCACATGAACACTCACAACTCTTTTGCATATAAATGGTATATTCAGAATCGCCAATAAGAATCAATTCATTGTGTGCATGTAAATGTAGCTAATGTCACAGAACTGATCCTATTTTAAGTTAGCATCAATCAACTGTATATTTTCATAATTTTTGTTTTTGTTATTTTACCTAAACATAAAAGTGTAAGAAATATCTATAAATAAAGAAAAGAGCTTTTTGGCCTCATATTGAATAATGTGATTGACTTTCATTTTTCTGTCCATAAATAAATAAATAAAATAGCCTCAGTGAAGTAAACATCAGAGATGCATTGCTACAAGCAGAACATTCCGGACCCACGTATTATATGATATTGCAAGTTCTTTCTCTTGATGATATTCTTTGGTGGCAGGGTGGGGGCATTATTGGGAGCCCTATGACATCTTCTGCAAGTATCTCAGGATCACAAGGGTTTTGCCCCTTAGCCTGTACACCTCACCTGAGTGGGAGAGCAAAGGTCATTAGCCTTCACCTGCAGCAGGGTCTCAACTGCAGGCTCCTGTCAACCTCAACCATCTTGAGCTAATCTCAGCTGCCATGGCTATCTCCCCAGTGCCTTTCTTCAGTTGTTTGGGTTCCAAACCCATTTTCTTTCATCCTGCCTTTGGCATTATACTGAATCATCTCAACAAAATGGTGGCCTAATTTGCATGCCAAAAGGGGACATGTTGCCATTCCAGTAATCCAGTTCACGGTTTTATTTACTACATAATTCCATATATATTCCATATGTTATTTCACAGTTTCAATGTCATCAGTATTGTTCTACAATATAAAAAATAGTCAAAATACAGGGAAAAAAAAACTATGAATGAATAGTTGTCTCCAAACTTTTGGCTGGTACTGTACTTCAGTGATCTGGAGTACAGTGCTAATTCTGTCACAAAGACCATCAGACCAGAATGGGTTGTGTTTTAGTACATTTACATTTACAGATAAAAAAAAAAATACCTAAAGGATTCAACTGAAATTCAGTGCTCTTATCCTCCATTATGTCTCCAAATATAATATTTCTGCTAAAATGGGAGAGAACATATTTTTTATTCTAACCAATCATATACGTCATGCCAGAAAGTATTGTAATAAAGACAGAAGAAAAATAAGTGATCCATAATTTCTATTTCTTCATCACAGAATAGATAGTTATTGTGATCAAAGTAGAACCTTTGTCTCAGGAGTTCTCCTGAAGGATATCATTAAATACTTTGAAGTGAAACTCTTTTGCTTTTGGGGGTAAAGGTAAGGTTAAGATGTTAATGAATAATTTATTTAAGGTGGGCCAACAGAAAATATGAGAATCTGAGTTTCTGCTGAATTGCATCAGATATAAAACACTTGTAAAGAGACCATGGTGTCATAGAATCTGTACATTTGGACACCAAAGCAAGTACAAAAGACCCAAGCTGCAGGGAGGAGGCATGAAGAGTCACCAATCTCCTAGAGGCAGAAGCAGAAGAGAAAGCACTTTCAAGTGCTTCTGTGAAGAAAACATCCAAAAAGTTGAAGAAATAAGGAGAATACTGGAGCGGATGCTCCCGTGTTCACAGCTCCTGATGTTGGCAAGGGAGATTAATGTTTTGAAAAAAAAAAAAAAGGCTGAAACAATTGGATTATCCAGGTCATACTGAACCCTCTGGGTTTCCCCTTCCTAGAAGAGTTAAATTCCTGGAAGAGCTGCCTATGCCTCAGTAAACAAGCTCAGGTGTTTGTGGTTTTAAGAACCAGACTTATGGAGCTTGCTTGCATGAGACATTATGTAATGTGGCTAACAATGTACAAACCATTGCACAAAAATGTCCCCAAGATTGAAGATATGAAAATGGCAAGAGTTTATATTTGCACTTGCTGGAAATTTATGCATATCCAATCAAAGCTTGATATAATTTTACTTGGCTGTTTTAACGATAAAAGATGTCAGTAAACCCAAGTTAAGTGACAAACTAGGATGCTTCAACCTGAGGTCTTATAATCCTCATTTAAAGGCATTATACAGAAGCCTTTTGAATGACGGTTTCTCTGTCAATCTTTTATTTGCTCTCAGATATTATGCTTAGTATATCATGGGTTTACTGCAGTGTTGTAGTCGAGTCACTAAACCTCGAGGCTGAGTCCAGTATCGAGTCCACAGTGTTTAAGTCTGAGTCAAGTCCAAGTCAGTAAAGAAAATTTCAAGTCGAGTCCGAGAACAAGACTCCAACCACACCATTTGACAGTTGCTGCCTTCGTGAAACTGTCTCTGCTACTGTGTCAGACTAACGTTACTGTTTGACTGCCCCATTTTAGTTAATAGGCTACAGATAAAAAGCTTGTTCATCACTTGCAAAGCCCCGCTATCAACAGGGCAAATAACATGAGACAGGGTTAACACTAACTAGCTCGTCGGTCAGCAAGCAAGTCCCACTATCAACAAAGCATGTCACTTACTTCTGTGGGTGTAGTCTTGCCAAATGATGATTGAAGTTCGAGGTAGTCCCCATCGTTTCCTTGATAATTGTTCTACATATGGAACACATAGCAGTGCATTTTTTATTTTCCACTGCACGAGAAGTCTGTAGAGGCAAAGCGGACAATCCTAGGGGCATTCTCTCCAGGCATTTTAGCACAATTAATGTTAGTTTTTTCAGAATATGAAATATGAACAGGTGAATGTGCATTCTCTTGCACGAAATTAGTATAAAAATTAATATAGATCTCATCTCATTATCTCTAGCCGCTTTATCCTGTTCTACAGGGTCGCAGATTAATATAGATACAAATATCTTATGCCAAATTATGGCATGTTACAAAAAATAAAGAAAAAATCAGAGTCCTCATCTCCAATTTACGAGTCCGAATGCAGTTAATGCAGTAGTCCGAGTCCAAGTCAGAGTCATCAGTGCTCAAGTCCAAGTCAAGTCACCAGTCCTTAAAATTAGGGCACGAGTCGGACTTGAGTCTGAGTCCTGGACTCGAGTATTGCAAGCCTGGTTTACTGTAAATAGAATTGCATATTTTAGATACTTTTATTTTATTTTCATTATTATTTCAGATCAATTTATACCCAAACATTATATGCTAAGAGATTTATACTTTTAATAAACCGAAACCTTCTGGTGATTTATTAAAAGACAAAGCTGAGTTTTTGAGTCAATTACTTGATCTGAAGACTTCACTGAATATCAAGACCCCACCGATATCCCTTCAAAGCAGCTCTGCGCTGAGGTAAAAGCATATTTCCTGTTCTTCTGTAACTCTTTAAGGTACTGTTTCTTGTGCTTTGGCTGAGTGTGATTTACCTTTACACAGAAAGGTTTATCTGGTACCACTAGACTTAAACTGAGGTAAATTAAAAGCGAGAAAAAGATTCTACCCATCACTTTGGTTGGCAGAAACGTACTGTACTTGGGAAATCATGTCCATCAACCATTGGTGAAGGGGAATGGGAGGAGGGCAACCATATTAGATAGGTTCGAAGAAGCTAAAAATGCACTATCATATTGTACATAGTTTGACTGAAAATTAAATTTCATACAGAATACCTCAAAAGGCCCTGTGATGACCTGGCGACTTGTCCAGGGTGTACCCTGCCTTTCACCTGTAGTCAGCTGGGATAGGCTCCAGCTTGCCTGCGACCCTGTAGAACAGGATAAAGCGGCTAGAGATAATGAGATGAGAATACCTCAAAAGGAAAGATTTTGCTAGGTTCATCTAATAAACGGGTGACAGGCCATATATTTTTCTCCATCCAGTCAATGAAAAATAACAACCTGTTTCTAAAAAGAATGAATCTGCAATTCCAAATCAGAACATTGTGTGGTGTGAAATTTGGTTTGTACAAGTGTTTCCAACATAAGAGTACTTGGGAATGGAATGAGGATAATTTTACAGGTAATTTTTGAACAGAAAAGTCATAACGGACAAGAAAGTCAATAACACTAAACTTTTTGAAAATGTCCCTGGGATCACAACACTAAAGGCTGTTATTTCCTTGAAAGGATCTTCACCATTTGATATTTCAGCTTCTATTAATATAGTCAAAGTCAATGGCCTGTAGACCACCATCTTCATCATCTTATAAATAAAGGGGTTTCCTCTTCCAAATGTAGTCAAAGTTAAACTTGGTGATGGTCTTTACCACTTTGTTCAATACAGAAAAAGAATAAGTTAGATAAATGCACCTTGAAAGACTTTCCATCTTTGTTATATAAATACAATAACTCCATTTGACCATCTGTCTAAACTTGATTTGCATTCATCTATTTTGTTCCATGTTTTCAAAGTTTCACTTAATTTAGTATTCTTGGTTAGATGCACACCAAAGAATTGGACCATAGTTTTAATGGGGACACCATGCTGAAACAAGGTGGACATATGTATAGCCACTTATTCACACTTTCCAAGTTCAGTTGAAAATCAGATGCTTTGGAAAATAAATCTATAATCTGAATAACCTTTGGAAACTGCTCAATTTTTTTCCAGAAACATCTGGTCAGTTGACTTACGACTATTTGGTTCTCAAAGACACTCAATTCTCAATTGTTTAATATCCGAATTTTGGAAAAGAATTGAGAGCGTCTCCACTGAAACTAGGAAGAGTGATCATAAAATTGGGCAGCCTTATTATATACCTCTCTTAATTATGAAACAAGGGAAAGTGCCACCTGACAAAGATATTGAATTAATGCAATGATAAAAGTATTTGATTACATTCCTGAAATTCTCTCCAAAACCCAAAGCCTTGGAAAAGAGGATGCTCTATTTATTTATTTATAAAATCATTAAAAATGTATAAAGGTTTTTCTTCTAGTATTACAAAAAACAGGACTCAGAAAGATAATTTCTATTTATTTTTTAGAAAACGTTTCATTGGATACAATAAATGTACAATTTTAAAATACACTTCACTAACTATTGTTCAGAAAAAAATTTGTTGTTATTAAGTCTAAATCAATTCCCAATTAATGCTTCCAAAATGGTTTTTCCAATAGTGTTTGTTACAAGAAATTGCAGGGCAATGAATCATATGTCTAAAAAATCTGTTATTACACAAGTCATCCTTCATATTCATGCCGTTTACCAGGACATCTAGCACCAGTCCAAAGTTTGGACATACCTGCTCATTCATACAGTAGGTTTTTCTGTATTTAGACTAATTTCTATATTGTAGAACAATACTGAAGGCATCAGAACTATGAAATAACATATGGAACATATATAAAATTATGTGGTAAACAAAAAAGCGTGAAAAAACAAATATTTCATATTTTAGATTCTTCAAAGTAGCCATTGTTTCCTTTGTTGACAGCTTTGCACACTACTGGCATTATCTTAACCAACTTCATGAGGTAGTCACCTGGAATGCTTTTCAAATAACAGGTGGGTCTTGTCGAAAGTTAACTCATGGAACTTCTTACCTTCTTAATGCGTTTGAGATCAAACAATAAATAGTAAAATAATAAAAATACAGTAAATGGCTCTATTCCACAACTGTAGTCATCCATATTACATCAAGAAATTCTCAACTATGTAAAGAGAAACAACATCCATCATTACTTTTAAACATGAAGCATCTTTTAATTTATAATAAAGAAAAACCACTGAATTAGGAGGTGTGTCCAAAATTTTGACTGGTACTGTAAATGATCCACAAAAAGATCCCAGACTTAATGCTATTACACACATCCTGTGGAAATTGTAGATTTCCATTGAAAAGTAGACATTTCATCACAAATTTTACCTTTTCTCAAACCTGTTACATTATTAATATGAGAATTCCTTCAGCTGTTTGGTGTCATTAGTATAGTCGAAGTCAAGCAACTTTTCAATTATAATTTTTAACTGAATATTCATCTATGTGGTCAAAGCTGCATTTTTACTCAACAAGAAATTTACCTTTAATTCAACACTATCCAAAAGGTATCAGAAAAGAGTCATTATTTATTATTTGGACAAGCATTTTCAGGAATATACAAAAACCTCCACCAGTTGGAGAATTAAACGTTTTTGAAAAGTGGTTTGCAGATCCCATTTAACTCAAAATGAACTAGTTTAAATGAGGCTTATTAATTATAATATTTGTTTCCAAATACTATAATGTAAGCTATGACCTCATGGTTAGAGAAGCAGCTTTGGGACTGAAAGGTCACCAGTTCGATTCTCTGGACCAGCAGGAAATCTAACCCCCAACTGCTCCCCTACGTATGGTGCTCTGGATAAGAGCGTCTGCAAAATGCCACTGATGTAAAGTAATACTGTGGTGGAAAAAGGAATTAACACACTGAAACCTGAAGCCACAGAAGAAATAGGTTTTATTCAATCCTGCAAGATAGGACTCTCTGCTTCAGTGAAGAGCACATCTCATCTCTTTCGTGCTCCCTTTATAGTTTGAATATGTGAAAAACTTGAAGCTTGGTGTACATGCAAGCATTATCATAACAGACACCAAATGAATGCACACAGTCATGTACACACACACACACACACACAAAAAAAAATTTCTGCTTAGATGACTGAAATTAAACATTTAAACTTAGATGTTTAAAATCTTCTTAAACACTTAAAAATTTTCCATTACAATACAAACTACAGCAAAAGGCATAGATGAGAAAATTGGAACTTGTAATGTACCAGAGTGTTTTTCATGATGAATTGCTGGTGATTACCCAATCAAAACATTCAGTCTTTTTCAATACATCAAGTCACAATCTGGAGCTATATGAAAGACATCGTTCACAAATCATGTTTGCAACATACAGGCATTTTAGCTGACTTTGGAGCTCCATTTCCAATTAAAATGATGACTCAGGTATTGCTGTTTATGTTGTTTATTAAGTCTCACAAGATCATTTTCCCCAGTTAGAGAAATCTGTTTATTCAATCAGATTGAGAGAATTTATAAATTTATTTATTTATTTCTAAGATATGGTGAAACTGTAGCACATTTTGTTTACAATATTAAACCTCTATTAAACATATATATTAAACAGCATTTTTTTAGTTTTATCCAGAAAAAAAAATTGCTTTGCATGTTTTTTATTTAGAAAGTCTTTTCAGTCAATCTTCATTCAAATTTTGTTCAAAATAACCAATTTGAATCAATTCATGACACCAGTACCGTGAATCAAAACGAATTGTGACCAGAGTACAGGGTGGGCCATTTATATGGATACACCTTAATAAAATGGGAATGGTTGGTGATATTAACTTCCTGTTTGTGG
>JAODLJ010000023.1:67532602-67543600 GCA_027576115.1 Cathorops melanopus
GTGTCAGCCCTGTGATGACCTGGCGACTTGTCCAGGGTGTACCCCGCCTTTCGCCCGTAGTCAGCTGGGATAGGATCTGGCTTGCCTGCGACCCTGTAGAACAGGATAAAGCGGCTACAGATAATGGATGGATGGAAGTATAGAGTGTGTTTTCACTTGGTGATATTGATGATGTAATCTTGTCTGGGACACGTCTTTTTTTATTCTAATCCAGACAGAGCTGAGATATAAAATGTAAAATAGACAGTTTACTAAATGATGAAATCAAGCTGCATGGTTAGTATGTTTTAAAACAAATAATTACATAATCATGTTCAGAATGATAGCAAGAAGAAGCTGAACTGACTAGTGGGACTGACATTTCAAAATCAGACATGAACCAATTACATCACAGGAATATTATGACATCATCAGTCACTAGAGAAAGACATTACTGAAAGACCTGGAACAAAATACAGAACAGTAATGTCCTGTATGGCAAATATAAATTTAATTCAGATTAACAGAAGACAGAAATAAATTATTAAAGCATTGCTAGTCAAGCAAACTACAAGAACATTATGATCCACACTGCTCAGCCATAAAATTTAAAAAATACTGACAGGTGAAGAAGTAAATAACATTGATTATCTCATTACAGTGGCACCAATCAAGCGGTGGGATATACGGTATTAAGCAGCAAGAAAGAGAACAGTCAGTTCTTGAAGTTGATGTGTTGGAAGCAGGAAAAATGGGTGAGCGTAAGGATCTGAGTGACTTTAACAAAATTGTGATGGTGAGATGACTGGGTCTGAGCATCTCCAAAGTGACACATCTTGTGGGGTGTTCCCGGTATGCAGTGGTTAGTGCTGAACAAATGTGGTCCAAGGAAGGACAACTGGTGAACTGGTGACACCTTTATAGACCTGACACCTTTCTGCTTTAGCCAGTGTTAACTTTTTCAGCATTTTGTGCTACAGTAGCTCTTCTGTTCTTCTGGATGGTACCATATGTGCTATGCGACTCAATGAACCTTCAGCACCTATGACCCTGTCTCCAGTTCACCGGTTGTCCTTTCTTGGACCACTTTTGTTCAGTACTAACCACTGCATACTGGGAACACCCCACAAGATGTGCCATTTTGGAGATGCTCAGACCTAGTCATCTTGCCATCACAATTTGGCCCTTGTCAAAGTCGCTCAGATCTTTACGCTTGCCCATTTTTCCTGCTTCCAACACATCAACTTCAAGAACTTACCATTCTCTTGCTGCCGAATATAGCACCCCTCGACAGGTGCCACTGTAATGAGATAATCAATGTAATTCACTTCACCTGTCAGTGGCTTTAATGTTATGGCTGATCGGTGTATGTTGTACTTTTCAGGTGATTGGCATTTATCAACATACACACCTGAGTAGAAATAAATCTACATAAATCTACTGGAACTAAAAATCTTTTTAGTTTTTCTATGAAAACATTTAAAGACAACTTTAAAAAAAAAAAATCTGGCAAATGAGGCCCACTGATGTTGTGTTTCATGTCTGGAGATTTTTTCAAGGAATGTCGATATATGATAGTTACACACCTGCTGTGAGTTCCCCGGGCCCACAGATATCCCAAAGTCCTTTCTTATGAAGGAACTGTTGATGGTGTATGAGATGTCATGAAAGGATTTTCCATAATCTTCACTATCAGAAAACATTTAAAAAAAAAACCTGTTATACTAGGCTATGTTTGGCAAGTATGTAACTGAGAGATAAACAGAAAAACAACACCACGGTATTTAAGATCACTTGCTGTGCACTAACCTCCTGTATAGTCGAATGGATCCACGTTCATAAAAGGATTCCAGTGGAGCACTGACTGTGGACAAAACCAGAATAACCTGACAGAAAAGACAATTACTGTTTACATCATCAATCACTACATTTACAAGCAAAAAATATTCTGTTTTTACCCTTATTCAGATTCAGAAAAAGGCAACATTCCTACTAAGTTGGTTACAAGGCTAATGAAAAAGAATATTCCACTAATATTCCCATTTACATGAATTTACCTTCCAAACTGTTGTCAAGTCAGTTTGTATATGACGCACAGAACATGTCCAAAGAATGATCCTTAAGCCTAAATAATCCCACATTGTCTTAATCAGAAAATGCTAAATTCAAAATAAATATAAATTTGGAATATCCAAATGGAATATGCTGTTTATGTGACCCGTATCACGTTCGTAATATTGTCATGTTTGGAATATCCACCCATCCATTTTCTACCACTTATCCGGGGCTGGGTTACGGGGGTAGCAGCCTAAGCAGAGCAGCCCAGACTTCCCTCTCCCCGGTCACCTCCACCAGCTCATCCAGGGGAATACCGGCGTTCCCAGGCCAGCCGAGAAATGTAATTTCTCCAGCGTGTCCTGGGTCTGCCCCGGGGTCTCCTCCCGGTGGGGCATGCCTAGAAAACCTCCCTTGGGAGGTGTCCAGGGGGCATCCTAACAAGGTGCCCAAGCCGCCTCAACTGACTCCTTTCAATGTGGAGGAGCAGCGGTTCTACTCTGAGTCTCTCCCGAATGACCAAGCTTCTCACCCTGTCTCTAAGGGAGAGCCCAGCCACCCTGCGGAGAAAACTCATTTCTACCGCTTGTATCTGTGATCTCATTCTTTTGGTCACTACCCATAGCTCATGACCGTAGGTGAGAGTGGGAACGTAGATGGACCAGTAAATTGAGAGCTTTGCCTTTTGGCTCAGCTCTCTATTCACCACCACAGACCGGTTTAGCGTCCACATCACTGCTGACGCTGCCCCGATCCGTCTGTCCAACTCCCGCTCCCCCTTACCCTCACTCATGAACAAAACCCCGAGATACTTAAACTCCTCCACTTTAGGTAGCAACTCCCCCTGACCCGGAGTAGGCACTCCACCCGTTTCCGGCTGAGTGCCATGGCCACGGACTTGGAGGTGCTGAGTCTCATCCACATGCACTCGGCTGCAAACCGTTCCAGCGCATGCTGTAAGTCACAGCTTGATGAAGCCAATGACCTTTTCGAACCAGTGACCTTTTGGTCCCAAAGCTTCTTCTCTAACCATTAGATCATCACTTCCCTTACAGGTTAAGGGCTAAAAATGACAAAAGGTATCATGAGTGCCATATAACCGAACACATAAACATCAAACAGGGCTTCAGACATCACCTACCTGGACATGAAGTGTCAGTGTACTTCTGTGCCCTTAAAAAACTTTTAGGCACTCTGGAACACAGACAGCGGTTGTGTATGAGGATAAATATATCAGGAAAACACAAATATAGTAAGTGTTCTGCCAGTCTGAGATGAATCAGCAGTTCTGTGGAAGATGCATAAATCTATTTTATTAGCTTTGTCGAAGCCCCTTTTATTCCCTTCCGATGGAAGGTGAGTAATTTTGGCCATCATTCATGTGTTGTTACTTTCCCCTTCACATTCATGCGACGCAAGAAATTCATTCTCAAATATGGCGACCACAACAGCAAAGTCACATCAGGTGATTTAAATGAAGCAGCAACTTGTACAACGATGTTTCTTCAAAAATGTTGAAAGTTCATCTCATCTCATCATCTCTAGCCACTTTATCCTTCTACAGGGTTGCAGGCAAGCTGGAGCCTATCCCAGCTGACTACGGGCAAAAGGCAGGGTACACCCTGGACAAGTCGCCAGGTCATCACAGGGCGAGCCAAGTATTAGGTCTAATAAAATGTATCGCGTCCAAAACCCACATCCAGATATATATTTTAATGCTGCACAGAGCTTTCACACTAACCTGATATAAAATGTTCTCCCCACGCATGGGGATGTTTTGTTGGCGTCCCGTTTAACTGCAGCTTGCCATTTTTTTTCCATCTTGGGTCACTGGGAAGTGGTGAAAAGTTAAACCAGGCTTATTTCCACGTCTGTTATTACATCCAAAAACATTACAGGTCTCTGGCATTGTTCTTTTAGATGTAATAACTACAAGTTTATCTGTAGACGTACTGAATTGGGCTTACAGTCACTCGTGTACACTTGTGCCGGTCGCAGGAAAGTCCAAAGCTCACTAGGTAATATGGCCGTGGAAACAGATCCACAATTGTTGTGATGTCATGTGAAAGCGACCACGATGTTGTGACCATTTCGTTCTGTTCACTTTTGCTTTGTTTGCTAACCAACATAATCTAACAGATTTGCCAAGGCAGTCAGGAAAAATTCTTCAAGTAGGGGAGCCCTGTGTCCCGGGGCGCATTAAAATTCTAAACATGCTTTTTTTTTTTTTTTTTTTGCCACTTTTGTGCGTAAAAATGCACAGTTTCTGCGTTAATGCAATCCCTGTTTCTCATTTTGGACCAACAGGGAGCAGGTTCTGTTTTGGTTTGTGCACCAAATTTTTAACTGTTTAAAGCATTTCAACCAAAAATAAATTTGTTCAGAACCTGAAAAGTTGGTTCCCAGTTGGAACCAAAATATAGCTGGCTTTTCCAGCATGAACCATGGTGACATCAGTGGGCATGTTATTAGTTTGGAGAGGAAACTGAGTGTGGCAATGGAGAATGCAATGGAAATGGATACATCTTCAGAAAAATGGAATGAAATTAATATCTGCAAATATTGGCAATAATGGAAGAAAAGTTCACAAGTAATCAACGTGCACCACCATCATCTACTGTTTCCTTACACTGTGCATTTTGCAATGTACACTGTTTTACTTCCACTGAAATACATCAAAATGAAAAGACACCCTGTCAGGGCTCAACATTAACTTTTTATTAATCCGTTGTCCAGTTGGACAAGCAGCAAGATATTTCACTTGTCCTGACCATAACCTTTATTATTATTATTATTATTATTATTATTATTATGTATTTATTAGTTCAATCAAAGTGGCTAAAGTTTATCAGATAGCAGGTATAGTTATGATGACCACTATGCTTTAATGATTTATAATTTTTCAATAAAAGTCTAACTGAAACAAAAACTGTCCAATGCCCCATTATGGTGCATGTGTTATAACCCATTACCCGATCTGCAGTTTTAAGAGCGAGACTCACCCAGATTCAAAGCTTCTGGAGGAAATGGTTAAATCTTGATTAATCCAGTGAAACTTGAAATGTATATTAATTTAAAGAAATGAAACTGAAAGAAAACAAGTTGTACATAAGAGTGACAGAATCGCATTGTGAATGAAAAACAAACCATAAGTGAGTTCGGCACGGTCATAAAACTCCCACAAAATATTTTATGACGTTTGTGATTATTGTGAACCATAAAAAAGGAAAATACAATGGATGTCTGCATGAAATGATGGTCCACTACAGATATTTATTTTATTGAGGTATTTGATCACCGTTTCTCCAATTTTGATTAACTTAAAGTCTAATAATATATAATTAGATATTACAGCATGGTTATTTTTACACATGCACCTGCTGTACTTGGCTTCCCGGGAACTTCATGAACAACAACACGGCTGGATCACTGAGGTCATTGACCTAGTTTTGTTGGAACTTTACTGAAGTAACTCCAGAATAATTAATATAAAAATGGTGATGTTCAACTCATCCCGTTGGACAGGCAGATGTGGATTTATCACCATTGTGCATCAGCATTGTGAGCTGCTTTGCATTTTTTGGGGTGAGGTGTTCCCACTGATAATTCCCGGATGTCCTCTCCCCTCTCAATCAGCATGCACGCTGATCATAAGCCAACATGGCGGGATGTTGATAGTTTGTTGACAACCCAGTTTACACAGAGATTCGATTTCGTTTTGCCAAAAAAAAAACAAAAAACCTCGCTGTATAGCTGCGTGGATTGAATTTCTGGGGTTTTGAAATTGGATCCTGACAGACTCGTTTTCCATTTCAGAATGGTAGTTCTGTTTCAGACAAGCGATTCCATGATTTCCATGTTTTTTCCGTGATCGCGGAAAATCATCCCTAATGTTATCCTGTCTGTGTCTCGTGTGACCATTGCCTGTTTTTCGACTCTGCCTTCGTCTCGTATTTTGGAACTGTTTGCCAGTGTGCTTTTCAGCAAACTCTTTCAGCACTTACATCTGTCTATCACCCATTAACATGACAGTCTAACATTAGTTAATGCTACTAATAGCATTAATTGTTCATTTAATATTAGTCAGAAATATTAATTTTAAGTTAGATCTAGTCTAACATGTTCGCGTGACTGACTAGATTTTCTATAGATCTATATGTAGAGTCTAGATCAATTAGTCCTAACTTCTTCCATTCTGGCAAACAGAGATGCTAGGTTCTGTGAGCCCCTTGCTGCTTTTCCCAATTCTTTTTTTCTTTTGCGTGTTTGTAGACATTGCTGCTTTTCAAATGTACCTTGCTTCGCTGACTCGTTTTTATCATCAGGCAAAATGGTCAACAGAGCATGTCTGTAACCCTGCACGAAGAGTGTGCTGTGATTGGCCAGCATGTGTTATCTTCATTACCAGTTGGCAACACTTGTTAGGGCACACTTTCTTTCTGTGGCAGAACATATGTACCTGGGCACTTGGAAAGTTCTAGAAAATGATGTCAGGGTGCATATAAGTCATGATTCCGAAAGGAATCCTGACTGATCAAGTCACAACTTTTTATGTCGCGTACACTACGCATATTATATGAATTATTGGGGATAAAATCAGTTTGTACCAGTTTTTACCATCTGCAAACAGACAGGCTCATTGAATGATTTAACCAAACACTTAAAAACATGGTTCATAAGTTCATTCACATGGGACGCTAGACAGTGGGATAAGTGGCTAGACCTTCTGTTGTTTGCAGTGTGTGAGGTCCCACAAGTGTCCACCAGGTTTCCCCCATTTGAATTGCTGTCTGGGCACAAGCCCTGTGGCATCAAAGACATCATTAAAGAGAACTAGGAGGTGGGACCTTCTCAAAGCAAAAATGAAATTCAGTACGTTCTTGACCTGAGAGGAAAACTCCATGCACTGAGTCACATAACCCAGGACAGTTTGCTACAGGTGTAAGAACGTCAATCCTGCTTGTACAACAGCAGGACATGGCTAAGGGAATTTGCACCAGGATGTAAAGTGCTCATTTTATTGCTCACGTTGAGCTCAGAATTACTCACCAAGTGCCAAGGGCCCTTTGAGGTCACACAGCGAGCTGGGGAGGTCGACTATGAAGTCATGCGCACAGATAAGGGCGATACATGTCAAATTTACCACTTCAGTCTCCTGAAACTGTGGAGAGAGGAGGTTCCTGTGGTTTTGGCAACAGTAGGTCCTGGGGGGGGGAGCTGGGACTGGAGGAAAGTCCAAAAGTTGCAGCCCAATTCACCCCATTCCCCTGTGGAGACCACCCCTCACTGTCCCAGAGAGCACAGGTTATCAGGTTCCAGGAGGAATTCTGAGATTGTTTTCTCCCCTCCCTAGTTGCACTGACCTCATAGAGCACCACATAGAGACTCTCCCAGGGGTAGTGGTGTGCAGCCACCTGTATCTTCTCCCTGAGCACAAGAAAAATGTTCGGGATAAACTCAAGGCAATGCTTGACATGGGAGTTCTGTGTGGACTACAGAGACGTCACCATGTTGTCTAAATCTGACTGCTTGATTGGTTAGGCACAGCTCGCTTTGATTTGATGTTGGATTTAACAAAATGATATTGACAGATCCCCTTGACTCAATTATCCCAGGAGAAAAAAAATGTTTTTCACTCGGTTTGGTTTACACTAATTTGTCACCATTCCATTTGGATTGTTTGGAGCCCAAGCAACATTTCAACGTCTCATGGACTGAATCCTCAGTCCCCACAATGCATATATTGCTGCCTATTTAGACATCGTTATTTATAGTAATGATTGGCAGTGGCATATACAAGCTCTCGGGACTGTCCTGAGGTCGCTGAGATGTGTGGGGCTCATGGCAAACCCAAAGAAGTGTGCAATTGTATGGGTGAAAGTATGGTATCTGGGCTTCCACTTGGGTCAACGGCAGGTGTGTCTCCAAATTGATAAGACTGCAGCAATTGCGACCTGCCCAAGACCTAAGACCAAAAAGAGGGTGAGGCAGTTCCTGGGGTTGGTTATTATAGACAGTTCATGCCTAACTTTTCAGATGTCACCAACCTGCTGACTGACCTCACTAAAAAGGGGGCACCAGATCCAAACCAGTGATTGGAGCTGTGCGAACGGAATTTTGTGCAGGCTAAAGTGGTTTTGTGTGGGGGCCCACTGTTATATTTTGCTGACTTTTTTTTTTCTCTCCCTTTTGTTTTTCAGACCAACATGTTGAACAGAGGGCTGGGGGCAATTTTGTCCCAGGTGGTGGAGGTGGAGGAGCGCCCGGTGCTGTACCGGTACATGAGCCGCAGGTTCTTGATGAGAGAGTTTAAGTACAGCACCATCAAAAGGATTGTTTGGCCATCAAGTGGGCGGTCCTCACTCTCCTGTACTACCTGCTAGGGTGCCGTTTCACCCTCTGTTCTGACCATGCCCCGCTCCAGTGGCTCCACCGCATGAAGGATGCCAACGTGTGGCTCACTCGTTGGTATCTGGCCCTTCATTCCTTTAAATTTGAGGTGGTCCACAGGCTGGGGTCACAGAAGGTGTTGATGGACAACGGGAGAGGTGTGTGTGTGTGTGTGTGTGTGTGTGTGTGTGGTGGTGGGGGGGGCAGCTGCAGGCCGGATGGCTCCCTGGCCAGAGTTGGGCGGTGGGGGTATGTGGCAGCAGGGGTGTCATCAAGCGTTAGCTGTGAATGGCAAGGAGTCAGGTTGAACCAGCAGGTAACGTGTGACAAGTTACACCTGTGCCTAATTACTGGCTGTCTATTAACGTGCGTCTCTGTGTGTATTTCATATAGCTAGTAATGAGAGAGAGAACACCCCCTATGCGTGAAAGCATGCGTGTTAGTAGTCACTAAAAAGTAAACTGTAAAAATAAATTGCACCTTGAACTGTTGCACCTGTCTCCAGTGCTACCACAACCTCGGAAAGTGTTACATATGGGTCCCGATGTTAAATGCACAATGTCACACAGTATGCTGACTCTCGAAAGTTACAACTCACTTCTGCTGCACGTGCATGCCTTTGCTGCACACCATTCATTTGCAACAAGAAGAGTCCCAGAAATTTGTGATTGCACCTCATATGTCTGTCTGTCCAGTTTCTTTTGAGCCTATGAAAATGGAGGGACTTGTATAAAAAAGAAATGGCTGTTATTCCAACACGGTTAATGCATTTTTTTTTTTTGGTTAAACTTATTGAATTTAAAGTTGAAATGCTACACTTCAACCACAACTTGATTTGTTTCTTGATTGTGGTGGTGTATAAAAGCAAAATTACCAAAATCGCCACTGTCCAAATATTTATGGATGTGACTGTTTTGTGTTAGATATTTTTAAACCCTGTTTTGTGGACCAGTTCTATACCATCTTTATTGCACTTTTGAATCTTTTTCTTCACAAATGGAACATTCCTCCCTTTACTCCCCATAATTTTCATGCGAGTGTTGAGAACTCAATGCAGCTATACTAACCAAGTTCTTGGGTAGAATTATGACAAAAATTAAACCTGACATGGTTGATTTTTCTTGGATTGCAATAATTTTGTTGCTTTTCAGATTTTGTGTGAAATTAATTTTATATGAAAAGCATACCAAGCTAATTGTTGGTCTTTTTTTCTGATCTAGGAATAAATGCCTAATTGCAAGTCGTCTTCTGGGTGTAATTCTGCAAACATGCCAGGAGAACCCACTATGATGAAAACCGAAGAGATTGATCATGAGAATTCGGTACCTACAAGAAGCTCCAGTGGTCCGCTAACTTCATCTGGTATTCCCTACACTTGCAAACAAAGACAAAAAACAATTTACCACTGCTCAGAGTGTGAGAAAAGTTTTAAATACAGAAGTGCTCTCCAAATACATCAGCGTGTTCACACAGGAGAGAAGCCGTATCGCTGTTCAGACTGCGGAAAGAGTTTTACTGAACGTGGAAATCTTGTAAAACACCAGCGCATCCATACAGGAGAAAAGCCCTATTACTGCACAGAGTGTGGAATGAGTTTTACACAAGAGGGTAATCTCCAAAGACATCGGCGTGTTCATTCAGGAGAAAAGCCGTATCTCTGCTCACAGTGTGGAAAAAGCTTTAGGGAAGGAGGAACTCTTAGAAAACATCAGCGCATTCACACAGGAGAGAAGCCGTATCACTGCTCACAGTGCGGAACAAGCTTTAAGGAAAGAGGAACTCTCACAACACACCAGCGTATTCACACAGGAGAGAAGCCGTATCACTGCTCAGACTGTGTGAAAAGCTTTAAAAGGAGAAGCACTCTCCAAAGCCATCAGCGCATTCACACAGGAGAGAAGCCTTATTACTGTTCAGACTGTGGAAAAAGCTTTAGGGCTGGAGACACTCTCAAAAGGCACCAGCACATTCACACAAGAGAGAAGCCTCATTACTGTTCAGACTGTGGGGAGAGTTTTACTAAACGTGAAAATCTTGTAAAACACCAGCGCATTCACACAGGAGAGAAACCCTATTGCTGCTCAAAGTCCTGAATGAGTTTTATGCGAAAGGATTGTCTCCAAAAACATCAGCGTGTTCATTCAGGAGAAAAGTCATATCGCTGCTCAGAGTGCGGAAAAAAGCGTTGGTGAAATGTTCGAAACACACCAGCACATTCACACAGGAGTGAAGCTGTATCACTGTTCAGACTGTGGGAAGTGTTTTACTGATCGTGGAAGCTTTGCAAAACATCAAGGCAGATCACTGCTTACATTGTGGACTGAGCTTCACTTATTCAAGTGCATTTAAGAGATACAAATGCATTACAGCGGAGCTGTCAGTCTGTAAGACATGAATTTGTCAAGTCAAGAAATATAATTGCTATTAGGGGTGTAACAGTACACTGCGGTTTCAGTTGATGATACTGGCTTTATGATATGATTCAAATTGGTTCTCGGTATATCTCATCTCATTATCTCTAGCCGCTTTATCCTGTTCTACAGGGTTGCAGGCAAGCTGGAGCCTATCCCAGCT
>JAODLJ010000023.1:68434043-68445025 GCA_027576115.1 Cathorops melanopus
TCCACACAGAAAGGCCCTCGCCGGCCACGGGGCTCGAACCCGGACCTTCTTGCTGTGAGGCGACAGTGATAACCACTACACCACCGTGCCGCCCTGAACAATGCTGTTTCTGAAATTAAACCATTAATAGCGCCCTCTGTTGGTGAATCATACATCAATAGCACCTTTTGTTGGTCAACAACAGTGTTGGTGAAGTGAAGCATTCAGTAGTGCCCTGTTTTGGAGAACGAAGCATTTAGTTATGAGCTTTGTCGAGGAATGAAGCTGTTGGTGAATGAAGCGTTTAATCGCTCCCTCTGCTGGTGTACAAAGGTATTGGTGAAATGATGCATTCAATAGCGCCCTCTCTTTGGTGAATGAAGCATTTTTAGCTCTTTCTGTTGGTGAACAATGTTTTTTGTGAAATGAAACATTCAATAGCGCCCTCTGTTGGTGAATCAATAGCATCCTTTGCTGGTGAACAACACAGTGTTAGCGAAGTGAAGCATTCAGTAGTGCCCTGTTTTGGAGAATGAAGCATTTAGTTATGAGCTTTGTTGAGGAATGAAGGTGTTGGTGAATGAAGCTTCACTAGCACCCTTTGTAACAAGGTGTTAGTGAAATCAAGTTTCCAAGAGCGCCATCTGGAGGTGAATGAAGATGTCAGTAGCTATCTTTGATGTGGAACAGTTGGTGAATGAATTATTTAATAATGCTCTTTAGGGGAGAATGAAGAGTTCAATATCATCCCTACTGGAGAATGAATCATACAACAGCCCCCAGTGTTGGTGACCAAATGAATTATGAGTAAAGGAGCACACTGATGTGATATACAGCTGCACTATTAATCAACGGTCTGTTAGAAACAGATAGAATTAAATAAAATAGCACTACTGGTTATTACATTAAACTAATTTACAGTTTATGATGCAGAATCTTTGTGTCGTGTCTCTGTGACACATCATTTGCAAACCTTGTTTTCAGTGAATACACTACTGTAAGTAAATCCATCACGTGCAGTACACAGCTCCTAATGCTTTACACACATGCATACAACATTCACAGCTGACCTGGGGATAAATCACTACCCCTGCATGCGGCAGTGTTAGTCCAGCTCCTCTGCAGTGTTTCTGCACATTACAGCATGCACCGCTGACTTCTCCAACATAATGTTATCCAGATTCCAATTATCACCCTTTAATCAGTTCTATAATTATCTCTGCATTTCATCCATACACATTAATTCAGTCAGCTGCATATTTACACAGCAGCTAAAGGTACACTGTAATAAAGAATATATAATATGATCAACTGTGGGTTTATAGTAGTGTAGGGTGTGTGTGTGTGTGTGTGTGTGTGTGTTGGTTTGTAGGACATCTGCAATGCAGACGTCTATATATAGCAGCATGTCTCTTAGTGTGTGTGGGGAGGATGTTGGGTGTCATACAAAAACAAAGGAAATTATGTCTTAAAGGAAAGAAAACACACATTTCCAGCACCCTAGGAGAGTCTATAAAGTCATCTTTATTAACTGACTCTAGTTACAAAGTTGTTTTAAAAAAAAAAAAACAATAATACCACCATACACAGCTTGTAAAACCCAGAATACATCAAGTCTGAATCAGAATCTGGGTCTATCTGCTGAGTCAGAATTAGATTCCGAGCCTGTTTGCTGAGTCAGAATCGAAGCCTGAGTCCGTTCAAGTCAGAATGAGAGTCTGTTTGCTGAGGCAGAATCAGAGTCCAAGTCCGTTTAGCAGATCAAAGCCTGAGTTTGTTTGCTAATTCAGAATCAACGTATGAGTCAAAGTCAAATTCAAAGTCTGTTAGGTGAGTCAGAATCAGTCTGTTAGGTGAGTCAGAATCAGAGTCTGTTAGGTGAGTCAGAATCAGAGTCTGTTAGGTGAGTCAGAATCAAAGTCTGTTAGGTGAGTCAGAATCAGAGTCTGTTAGGTGAGTCAGAATCAGAGTCTGTTGGGCGAGAAAGTGTCCAATCAGAGAATCAGAGTCTAAGTCTGTTTGCTGAGTCCAAATAAGAGTCCATACGTTAAGTCAGATTTAGAGTCTGTGTCCTTTTGCTACGTCCAAATCATTTTTTGAATCTGAATGAAAGTTTGATTTATTTCGCTAAGTCAGAGTCACTATCGGATTCCAATTCAGGGTCCAAGTCTCTTTGTCATGTCTGAACCAAAGTCCAAGTCCGTTTGCAAAGTCTGGATCCGAGTCTCTTTGCTGTATCAGAATCAGAGTCTGAATCCATTTGACAAATCAGAATTCATGTCTGAGTCTGTTTGGCAAGTCTGAAATGGCAGAATTGAATTTTTAAAGGTTTGTTGTAGCACTGTGTTTCCTTCAACTCTTAACGATCCAAGGAACCCTCAAGGAACCTGTTTTTCTGAGAGTTGATTAATAAATCAGACAGATTATGGATACGCTGAAGGAAACTGTTGATCCTCTCAACTTTATTTCAGGAACTGCCTACTTAGGGAACGTCCCTTTAAACAAAACACAGCGCTAATGAAAATGATGAAGGTCCACAATAATAAAATGCTAAATATTGTAAGATATTCTATAACTGATTATCAGCAGGCGGCATGGTGGTGTAGTGGTTAGTGCTGTCGCGTCACAGCAAGAAGGTCCTGGGTTCAAGCCCAGCGGCTGGCGAGGGCCTTTCTGTGTGGAGTTTGCATGTTCTCCCCGTGTCTATGTGGGTTTCCTCTGGGTGTTCTGGTTTCCCCCACAGTCGAAAGGCATGCAGGTTAGGCTAATTGGTGGCTCTAAATTGATTGTAGGTGTGAATGGTTGTTTGTCTCTGTGTCAGCCCTGCGATAACCTGGCAATTTATCCAGGGTGTACCCCGCCTCTCACCCATAGTCAGCTGGAATAAGCTCCAGCTTGCCTGTGACCCTGTAGAACAGGATAAGTGGCTACAGGTAATGGATGGAAGTTTAGGAATGATTTGAACTTTATTGTCTTCAAATGGCAGTAAACGCTAAGGTGCATTCAAAACTGTTTAGATGCAGCAAATAGTAACAGTAAGACAAGAAAAACTCTCTTCCTTTCGACTCTGCTTTTAACCATATTCCCTACTGCTCCATCACTTCTCCCCCACTTCTCTCCCACAGAAACTTCCCATTAGAGACGTTTTGGAGTGTTGGCATAACTCCAGACCAGTCAGTAAATTACCCTAAATAATAAAGAGCAAGGCCCCAGGCATTTTAAAAGGGGAAGCCATTTAAGATGCTGAGTTGGAGGGGGGTAAAGGAACTCTTGGAGACTTATGAAGCCTGAGGAGCTACATTAAATATCAAGAACAGGATGCACACACACCATGTTATTGTCCTATAAAGGCTTTAATTGCTTCACTCAATTGCATATCATATTACAGAGGACTGTGTCACTCTCAGTTGCCCACTAAATGTCTTCTACCCTATGTGTCAAATTTCAACATCATGAAAGACAGCAAAGATGAGAAACATGACGAGTTTACATGCTGATATTTTAATACACGGTATGGACAGGAACACTAGTGCAGTGGCATGGGTGAGATTGGCATTTATATTGTCATATTATCACTTATTGTGGAGTCAGAAGCCATAACAAATGTCTTTAAAGGCTTTCCTGGATGGAGTTTTGGATTTTCATCTCACCATTTACACCTACAGCACAACTTACCAACTTCCTCATGGGACACGCCACATATACACAAACATTTGTTTGTAAGGTGGAAAAAAGTGTACAAAAAAGGGGGACGTATATGTTATATTCACAACCAATGTTGCAATTTATGCTTCCATCCCTTATCCGTAACAGCTTATCCTGTGCAGGCTCACAGACAAGTTGGAGCCTATCCCAGCTGACTATGGGTGAGAGGAGGGGTACACCCTGGACAAGTCACCAGTTCATCGCAGGGCTGACACATACAGACAAACAACCATTCACACTCACAGTCAATTTAGAGCCACCAATTAACCTAACCTGCATGTCTTTGGACTGTGGGGGAAACCAGACCACTCAGAAGAAACCCACGCAGACACAGGGAGAACATACAAACTCCACACAGAAAGGCCCCCGTTGGCCACTGGGCTCGAACCCGGAACCTTCTTGCTGTGAGGTGACAGTGCTAACCACGACACCACCATGCCGTCTTTGAACATAGAATTCCCACTATTAATTTTAGCTCAACCACATCATCAGCCTTAATGATCAGTGGCAGTTCCGAACATTATTTTGCAAAACACAGAGCACCCAGAGGAAACCCACGCAGACATGGGCAGAACATGCAAACTCCACACAGAAAGGCCCCCATCGGCCACTGGGCTTGAACTGCTTATCCGCTTACCCGGTGCAGGGTTAAAAGTCGTGTGCGGTTGCATCCATTCATTCTCTATACCACTTATCCATTGTGGGTTGCTGGTGAGCTGGAGCCAATCTCAGCTCATACTGTACAAGAGGCGGGGTACATCCTTCTGTTTCCAGTTGAGAGTATGCTGTGAGTGTTTTGGCTGCTGCTTCTCACCAGAGCTTTTTCCAGACCCAGTTTTGGGTGTCCATTTCCGCAGGCCTTGGTCCACCATGGGTGATGCGTGTTCTGCTTGCTACGGACTGTAGTGAGTTTGTTGTTCTCTTTAACATCAGAGTTGCCCAGCACTCTGTGTGGTGGTGCTTCTGTGCTTGCTTTCTGGAGCCACGGCACGGTGTTTTGAGTGATGTTGCCTGGTGGCATTGTGGCGGCTATGCAGGCGGTACCATTTACCATTGTGCACCTTTTGGTGGAACTGTGGCCAGCTACGCCACTGGAGTTACATCCTGATCTGTTTTGGTGGACTTTTTTGGGGGGAATTGTTAAGCAAACTTGGGTGTGAGAAAAGCACTGTATAAGTTGAACTTATTATAATTATTATTATTATAGACAGGGTGCCAATCTACTGTGGGGCTAAAACAGAAAGACAGACATCCATTCACACTCATATTCATGCCTAAGGACAATTTAGAGTAGCCAGTTGACCTAATTTGCACATCTTTGGACTGTGGGAGGAAACTGGAGCACCAAGAGGAAACCCGTACAAGCACAAGGAAAACATACAAACCTCTATGGACTGGCAGGTTTGAACCCAGAATCTGCTTGCTGTGAGGTGACAATGCTAACCACTGCACCACTCTGCCAACCAAAAACACAATACAGATACAGAATAATACTGTTAAAAGAAAGAGGCTAAAGTATAACTAAAACTCCAATTTCACCATGTTATGTGCAACAAATTAATGTCTAAATCACTTCCACTAACATCTAGTTAAAAGTTTGTCAAGTACATAACATATTGGATAAAAAATGCTAGTTATGTATGTAACTGTGGATCTAGGTACCCTAGGTAAGTGCTTGGGGTAGTAAGAATCACCTGGATACGTCCTACATGGTATCTTCCTATCATCATCATCATAATCATCATCATCGGCTATCACTCGCAAATGAGTAGGATGGTTCTCTTATTGTTTGTGGGCAATAAGAGAACAATAACGAGGCTAATGAGGCCGATCCTAGATTTGCAAATCCTCTGACAGTGTGGACATTCGGTAGAAGTCCCCGGAGGAAGAGAGGTGTTGTTGTTGCACTGCCGTTCTTTCCTTCTCTCTCTCTTCTTAGTAACATCTCGGTGTAGGCTCTCTTCATAAAGCTTAGTGCCCTCAGCCATCAAACACTTCCAAACAGGATGGTCTACTGCTAGACCTTCCCAGTTGTCAACTTCAGTATTGCATCTCTTGAGGTTTGATTTAAGATTGTCTTTGAAATGTTTACATTGGCCACCCTGTGTCCGTTGGCCCTCTTATAACTGGGAAAACAGAAGCTGCAGAAGATTATCTTCCTATATGGTCCTCCTACAGCCATCTTTCCTTGGAACCTTTTTGCTGAGGGCTCATTGGGATGGTGCCAATTTTAAATGTCAGGGTAACCTGGCAGTTATCCAAACTTCACAGAATCACACTGTCAGAAATAAGGGTACAGTAGGAGTCCATTTCAGTCCCCCAAGGTACAATCTACACTAACGTAGATTAGGTCTCAGGGTTCATTATTGGACCTTGAGGTAATTAATTGCACCTTTTTAGGGCCAAAAAGGTACATACTGTATATGTTCCCAAGCAGCACATTAAGGGTACAAATAAGTACTTTAGAGGGTACTGCGCCAGTGACAAGCCATTGTACCCCTAAAGGTATGGTAAGGCACTTTATTTTCTGAGAGTGCACATTTGCATATTGAGAGGTGGTGAAAGTCACCTGGATGACATATGCCACAATGACAAGGAAACACACACACACACACACACACACACACACACACACACACACACACCTTAGGACTAACTGGAAAAGTGTTCAGAAAAGACCTCTGCACTCAGACCACTGAGAACGGGTGGTGTTGATCTCATAAAACCTGGAGACAGTGTACTGTGATGCCCCTGGGGAGCAGTAACATAGACTTTCTGGAGTGGCACACCTCTGAGTAACAGCTCCTCATAAAGTGGCATGTCATGTTAGGGGCTGGGTGTCTGGCCCCTGTGTAGGCAAGATCAATTGTTGACAATTGGGCAGAAATTCCTGGTTCAACCACAAGGTAACCCCAGAATCATCTGGCCATCAATGCATGCAAGGTGAGCTCATTGCCAGTGCATACATGTTATGGTACATACATGTTATATGTACCGGCAGGAATGGCTGAAGTGCCCTTGATCAAGGCACCTAACCCCCAGGCTGCTCTGGGTATGTTGTACATTGCTCTGGATAAGAGTGTCTGCTAAATGCCTGTAATGTATTCCTTTTTAGGGTCGAAAAGGTATGAAGATGGGGTGAAGCCATGGTCTAATTGTTAGAAAAGCAGCTTTGGGTGACTGGTTCGATTCCTTGGACCAGCAGGAATGGCTGAAGTACCTTTGAGCAAAGCACCTAACCCCCAACTGCTTCCCAGGCTGCTCTGGATATGTTGTACATCGCTCTGGATAAAAGCATCTGCTAAATGCCAGTAATGAACCCATGTCAATGGGGGGAAAATAAGCACCAACACAGTGTAGTGAATAATGCTAATAAAGCTAACAATGCTTACAAAGGAAAACTTCTAAGCTAGCAAGTGTGACAGTTCTCTTGTAAGTACAGCATATCACTTGCAAAAAAGCTGTATAAATATAAAGAGGACACTCCCCGCAGCAGAAGAGATAAAAGGAGTCATCTCTAGAGGACACCAGGAGGATTTTTATTATTTATTGCAAATACTGTGACGTATTTCTCTTTTGCAATTTTACTGAAAGGTCCCAAGTATACAAGCATGTTTACAATAAGGTATCCAGATGATTCTCAGTGCATCTTCCAGGTAAGAGGAATGTAATGAACTAGACAATAGTGGGTCAAGGTTTTCAGTTTGCAATACGCTATGGGATTATACTTGAGCGACCCTTTTTCTTTCACCGAGAGGTTATATTTTAGCTACGTAGCTTGTGATTAGGTCATTGTGTACGTGGTGTTCCGTTTAAGATCTTACAAAATCAGCAGAAGTACAAAACATTGGTGATGCATGGGCACTGCTGGTTGATCAGGAAGTCCCAGGAAGCTCTTGTTTGGAGGTTTCGCTCTTTCATCCAGTACTCAGTAACTGACAGCCATATTGATGTGTCCGAGAAAGTTATTTTATTCTCAGAAAACTTGTAACGCTGGCCACCTGGGATTAGTGAACAGTGTTGCAAAGTGCATAGTACCAAACTAAACAGAATTTCACTACGCAATTGCTATTCAGGCTATTTATACTACATAGTGTGCATGATAGGGTTTGGAACACAGCCTTGAAGTATATCTGAAGGAGTATTGCTTTTGACAGCACAACCCCATACTACAAAATGTTCTTGCAATAGTTTCCTAAAGTGTAACAACACCTTAAACAGAGCTCTGATGTTATCATTCCTATGTTGAAAAAGAAAATAAAAGTGTAATATTGTTATTTAAAAATAATTTCTTTGCTTGATCTTAAAAGTATTGGCGCCCTAGTCTCTCTCTCTCATATCAAAGCATCAAAGAGAAATCTGAAAATAACACAGAAAGGATATAATACAGTAATCACACAAGTGCATTAAAATCCAGTAAAACAAAACAGCTGGAACAGGTTTAGACAGCTGTTGAGGAGACACACTTCACCGCTGGCTAATGTCCTCCACCTCTCTGTCAGATGATGATGATGAGCAGCTGTTCTCTCCATCTGAATCAGTATCTGTGTCTGTATCATCATCATCATCATCATCATCACCACTACCACTGGTGCTTTCTTCATCATCATCATCATCATCATCATCATCAGATGTGTTGTCTTCACTGTTGGAGCCATCCTGTGCTTCTTCTGGAAGTGATGGACACACACATATACACAAACACACATGCACACACAATGTACACATTGTGCCCAGGTACAGAATAGCTTTAGACATTTATTTAATTCTTCCTCGGACATTTCAAGTTCTGTAATTTTCAAACTTCTTTGAGCTTTTGAACCAGTCTAAAAAAAAAATTCAACAAATTTTAATGCTTAAAGATGAAGAATGTAAACAAACCGGCGAAATGACAGTAGCAATTTGTGAAAAATGCAATAATAATAATTCTTGAAACATAAAAAAAAAGTTGTTCATTCCATATTTTGTGGTATTTTTTGGGGGGTTTTGTTTTCAAGTAGTTTTTATTTCATCCTCGGTTGGTTCAGCAAAACACTCTGCCGTTTTACTTCTCTCTGCTCACGGTATATGAGCTGATATCCTAGAAGCCAATCATTGCATGCGATTGCTTGTATCCAGTGAAATGTGGATAGAATAATACAAAATAGCCCGTAAAACATTTTTTTTTTTTTTTTTTGTGCTTTGTTTATGTTGTAGCATGTGAGACTTCTCTCACGGAAGCAGTTCCAGTTGCGCGCTTTGATGCAGAAAGCCAGAAAAACTGCAGGCCTCAGCGACCTCTACTGACCAACTCCAAGCTCAACACATCTCTGTTCTGTCTAACCCCACAGTCAGTGCATTATCTACACACAATTACCAGGTTTCACTTTATAGAACAATCAAACATTAAAGTTTATACACACACTTTTTATTTGACCTTCCACTACAATCTTAAGGGCATATGGGAATCAAGAAATGATTAACACTTACGTTTAAAAATATATATATTTTTAAATCATGCATTACTATGATTATATGTAAATATGAAGTGACCTTTCCAGATGATCTGTAGTGACTGTTTTGACAATCGGAAGGCAGATGATCGCAACTGCTGCTGTTCAGAAGGGTTTAGACATTTTGACTTTTGTACTTTTTTTTTTTGTCAAGAACACTCAACAATCCATTCAGGCATATTAGGAGTCGCAGATGTTTGTCTTCCATCAATTTAAAGCACTAACAGATTGAACAAGGCTCATATTTAATCCATTCTGGCTATGCAAATGGAAAATACACAATACGTTCCAAAAATTGTGTATTATTTGATTTGATTAAATGTAAATGCACCCTTTTTGCATGGTTTGTGTGTGCATGGGGAAAATTGTCATGAGCTGTCAAGGAAATAGAAAAATTCATTTTTTTTTTTTTTTTTAAACCCAGGATTAATTAGTCTGTATGATATCCACATTCACTGGATTTTGAGAAACGGAGCATTTTTCTTTTCATTTTTTGCAAATTTGATAACCATATGCAAAACGTCTGACAAAATCATGTAAACAAACTGAGGAAATGACCGCAGCAGTTTGTGAAAAATGCTATAATAATTCTTGAAAAACAAAAAAGTGATGTTCTTACCATCAAACACTTTTATTCCTTTTTTTTTGGGGGGGGGTTGAGTAGAGTTTTTATTTCATCCTCGGTTGGTTCAGCAACATGCTCCGCCATTTTGTTTTACTCTACTCCCGGGATATGAGCTGATATCCTAGTAGTAGAGAAGCCAATCAGAGTGTGTGATTGCTCCAGTGAATGTGGATGGAATAATTTCTTATATATTTACAACAAAGTTAGTCAAATCTTGTCAGTGACTTCATGAGTTGCATGTTAATGATATCACGTGAGCTTTATTATTATTTTTTCTTTTTTACTCTACACTTTGTCCTAGGTTAATACTACCATTAGTATTTTTACAGTATCAGTTGTAACAGGAATTGTATTTGTGTTATTGCATTGTGTGTGCATACTTGAAAATAACCTCAAAAGCACTTATACTCTATTCTCATAAAGGGAATTATTCATAATTCAAAATTCTTATTTCATCTTTTACTATATTATATAGCAGTCTAAAAAGATTTAATTAAAATCATGAAGCTTGTATAATTGCTGTGATTCTTGCACCATGCTGCACACTTTCCTCCCAAATGTGATCAAAGATGCATCAGGATTTAAAAAGAAATTGGGCCGTGCGTCAGATGAATGATGTATGTATCGACACCTCACACAGACAGAGTATAGCTTTCAACCTTGTGACACCGTGTCTCTCTATTTTCTCTAATGTTTCTGTTTAAGATCTAAATCCCCAGAGGTGATGTATTGAGGTTAGACACAGACCTGTGAGTCTAAAGCTGTGACACCGGCTTTACGTTTTCCCCTGATGTGGGATCAGACGGTGAGGGGGGAGGCTTTGTCCTACTTTGAAGGGATTTCTTCTTAGGGTGCATTCAATCAGGATATCGAGAGGTTCACAAGTTCACCAGTTCTACAGCGTGTAATGCATGTAATGAAGCTCTGGTCTGGTTTTACTTGCTTTTTAGTACATCGTTAATGTCGTGGAGGATTTTTTTTTTTTTCTTTTCTTTTTTTCTATTAAATAACTTTTGAAAACTTGATTTCACACTGGGGTGATTCATCGATAAAGAGATTATGTTCTAAAGATTGTTTTGGAGCAAATGATCCGATTTGTAAATCTGAAACAGACTTTATTTACCTGAAGCTTTTTTTTTTTTTTTTTTAATTACATAAAATTGTCTAGCCTATTCCCAATA
>JAODLJ010000023.1:71133945-71145107 GCA_027576115.1 Cathorops melanopus
TGATGATGTTTCAGGTCATATTTATGCAGAAATATAGAAAATTCTAAAGGGTTCACAAACTTTCAAACACCACTGTACCCACTAAATTCTGGCTTTTATGTTTAAACTCAAAGGATGGACCAATTTCAGTGATGTATTACTTTTAAGTCTTCTCGATGCAGAAGAAGAAGAAGCCTTTATCTGTAATTCTTACCCTGATACTCAAAACTCCTCTAAATCACTTTATTTTTGGCTTTTTAATTTATGATTGAGTTTTTTTTTCTTCTTCTCTCTCTCTCTCATGAATGGAAAATTAAACCATTGGAAAATGGTTGCTGGTTTGTGACTGGAGCAACAGACAGAAATGTGAATTTTACAAAACACTGGATTTTCAAATGTTCATAACTTTTTTTTTTTTTTAAGACACATTTACAAAATTTAACAAGTTTTCACTTCAGCTCTTCACGCTCTTTAATTTGATACATTACACAACACGATGACAAATACTTGAAAAAATGGCCTGTCATTGCTATTTGTAAACAGTCCTTCTCTGGTGGATTTCAAATTGTTTGGAGACGGCCTTATGACTCTCTCTCGATTGATGAGCAGCAGTAATTGCTTCTTCTCTGAGGTCATAGGTGAGCAGACAGACAGACAGACAAATAAACAAACAGGCGTATAGATAAATACGGACAGTGAGACAGGCAGATATACAGTGTACTACAGGTTAAAGTACAAAACAGCTATTTGCACAAAACATCCAGAAAAACAGGAAGTTGTATTAATATACAAGTTTGATTTGAGTTTTTTTGGTTTTGTGTAACAGATTCTAATCTGCAACACACACACACATGCACACTGTGTTCCAGTGCTAACAGGGATTTAAACGTTGGTGTGTGTTAGATGTGAGCCTGTGATGGATGACAGTGTTCAGCTGTTTTGCGGTTGTAAATGAGCGCTGAATTGGCAGCCTGTACAAAACTGTCCCCAATTAGCTCTAATGATACATGGCGTCCGTTCCAGCTGCCGGTTAACAAAGCTGCCGTTTAACGACATGCGTGAACGCGGCACAGATTATCTGTTAAGGCCTGCGCTAAATCTGATGTGGCGTGATGGAAAGGGAGGAGCTTGTTTTCCAATCTGTAGAAGGTAAAAATCATCACAGGCTTTTAATAAGAGACAGAATAGTCGTGGTCAGAGATTAACAAGGCCTAATGAGCTGAATCGTATGCTAAGTTGAGAATTAGATCTTCGATGCGTTGTTTTGGATGGCGGAGAATGTGTGCGCTTGTATCTTTATTAGGGTTTTCTGTTTTTTTTAAGGTGCTGCTTCCTAACTTGGAACCATTTCACCAGTCAAGCAGGATCTGGAAATATTCTTGAAGACAGAAGTGCAGCTTTAATTCTGCATGAGTACTACTTTTGGGTCATGTATTACGTAGCACTTCTGATTATGTAATGGCTTGGCTCTTAAACTGGCGAAAAAGTTGCAAGGCTTACTCAAAAAGACATATTCAGTTCCTGAACATCAAGACCAGGACCTGAAGTACTGACAGCCCCATACGTCGAACCATTTACTCAAGTCATTTTCTTGCCAATCAGGAACTGAACCACTTGTTTTGGGGGAGGGGCTAAACTCAAAAATCTGCTCGGCACAGCAGGTCTACATGATGCTCTGCTTTGTTCCTGGTCTCATTTAGCTCCCTCACACTATCATGTCTCACTGCCACACACAAATCCTTGGCAGGACTAAACTAATTGAGTGTGAAGAAAGCAGATCAATCCCCCTCAAAATCTTTAATCAATGGATGATCAGCAAACCCGATTAGCAGAGCTCGGCTCCTGGAGGCCGGTTCCTCAGGGAGAGAGCATGTCCATCGCCTCAGCACTTCACCTTTAATTGGGCTCCAAACAAATGGCGATGCATTGATTTGGCTACGAGCGTGGACACTGTAGGCCGAGCGGTGCCTGGCCATTAGCATGTCACAGTGCAGTTTGGGTAACGGAGGAATCCATGTATGTGATAGAGAAATTATCGAATTTAGCATGGCACTTGTGAGATGATGGAAAGGAGAGCGGCCAATGGCAATAAAAACACAAGTCGCGTTAAAATGTTTGGTGTTTAAGTGGTTGTTCAGCCTGTTGTTGGCCTTCTGCCAGTCCTGGAACTTCCATTTCTCATCTTCAGATTATATGCTGTTCCTTCCTTCTCATGGTCTGTGGTCATTAGCTTTGATGATCTTTACCTTCATCATCATCCTGTTTTAGTTCTTTTGGGCCTTTAGGTCTTTTGCTTATCTTTGGCCTCATCATCCCTTTCCTTTCTTTCAATTTCTGTTCTTTTCTTTCTTTATCATTCTCTTTCTTCTTCTATTTGCCATCATCTTGTTATAATTATGCATCTGCTTCTTCTCCTTTATCGATACTTGTTCTTTATCATCTTCTTTGTCTTGTTCTCCTTTTCATCTTCACCTTCTCCTCCTTCTTCTTCTCCTCCCACTCCTTCTAATTCCTAGTCTCCATGTCTATGTGAACTGTGTAGTGGTTGTGTTAGCATCTCAGAGATAGTACCTGAGAGAGAGAGAGAGGCAGATGGGTGCTGTGGGATTGATCAGTAGTATGACTATCTGATGACCTCATAAATGTCTCATCTCGAATCCTCTTTCCAATCCTTTCCCCTTGAAACCTCATTCTGTCTCCTCAGCAGCTTTTAACTTTTCCACCACGCTTTTCTGGCACCTTCCTGACCTCTGACCTTTTCACCTTCAGTCATGTGCATGCTTTCCTCTCACTTCCTCTGCTTTCCAGCTTCCATTTCTTTGTCCTGAATATTTTTCCTAACCAGAATTCTCATCTCCTTCCATCTCTGTCCTGTCCTTCGATTACCTCTTGTTCCTCTCCTCTATTTTCCCATTACTTCTGACATTTAGCTCACTCACTCCTCCACCCTCCATTCCCAGCAGACAGTATTTAAGGCCTTGCTATCTCACTGAGAGAAACACAGAGAGCGAAAGAGAGCAGTAGACAGATAGACAGAGAGATGGTGCATTGGTTCTGCTCTCCTGCTGGGGAAACAAAGAGTCTGTAATTAAGTTTCAGTTCTGCAGGCTGTGCTTATACAGAACACACTATAGCCGTATTATAGCTATTATAATCTCCACATCTACCCCAGTGAAGGGCTTAGTCTGATGGGATAATAATGAAGTAATGACAGTTTGGAGAAAACTGTTGTCTAGAATATTCCTTGTACCTGACAGAGTTTGTGTGTGTGTGTGTCGACAAGATGAGACGTTCTCGCCTGGGAAACATTGCAAGGTGAGTTTTTCCTCCTTAGCAATTATACTTTACATATTGTAGGAATAGTTCAGCGAAACGTTTAGCTTTAACCCAAATGTAGATGTGATTCGTGTCTGAAAACATATACTTCATACACTTCTTTACACTTTTAGTCCCAAAGGAATTATAACCACCCACCTTCTCCCATAGGAATTCTGACACTCTTGACCTAGTCCCAAAGGAATTCTGACCACACTCTGCAGATTTATGAAGGAATTCTGATCATTCCCACCCACATTCAAAAAATTATGCTCAAACCCACCTAGTCCCAAAGGAATTGTAACTACCTTCCAAAAAGATTCTGACCACTATCTACCCATTGCCGGAATAATTCTGACCATTCCCACCCACATTCAAGGGAATTGTGTCTAAACCCACCCACCCAATCCCAAAGGATTTCTGATCTCTCTCACCCTGTTACCCAAGGGATTCTGACCTGTTCCCATTTGCTCCCAAAGGTATTCTGACCACCTGCTCAAAGAATTGTGCCGATTGCTAAAGGAATTCTGACCGTTCCCACCCACATTCAAAGGAATTATGACTAAACCTCCCCAATCCCAAAGGAATTCTGATCACTCCCACAGGAATTCTGACCACTTTCCAAGGGACTCTGACCACTGTCTGTCTGCTCCTAAAGGAGTTCTGATTGTTCCCACCTGCTCCCAAAGGTATTCTGACCACCTGCTCGAAGAATTTCGCCCATTGCCAAAGGAATTCTGACCATCCTCACCTGCTCCCACAGGGATTCTGGCCACTTTCATCCATTCCCCAAGTGATTTTTGACCACTATCTGTCTGCTCCAAAAGGAATTCTGACCCCCCACCCCACCCCATTTCATGGGAAGCCATGGTCTAATGGTTCGAGAAGCAGCTTTAGGACTAAAAGGTCACTGGTTTGATTCCCTGGACTCATAGGAATGGCTGAAGTGCCCTTGAGCAAGGCACCTAACCCCCAACTGCTCCTCAGGCTTCTCTGGGTATGTTGTCTGTCACTCTGGATAAGAATATCCTCTAAATGCCTGTAATGTAATTACTGAAGGAATTCTGACCATTCCCACCCGTTCCTAATTTTGTTTGTACCTGCCTGCACTATTTTGTGACGAGCTTAGCTGGTTAAATTTCGCAGAATATGAACAAGCAAGTCATTTAAGTCATGTGACCTTGTCCAAACTTCCTAAAGAAGAATGAATGAACTTTGTTCTTCACTCTTTTGACTTCTTTTGTCTCATTCTAGCTGCTACTATGAAGTTACTCACAAAGTCATTTTGCTGGTCCAAAATGTTACATGGATGGCCTATATGGGTTATAGATGTAGCATATCACTGAAGACCTGGATGTGCTTTGAAAACTTGGATTTGTGGTTCGGGGCAGTGGTGCTTAAGTGTTTTAAGATGTGTTCAAATTCTAGCACAACCACTTGCTGATTAGGCCATTTGCTGAGCATTGTAGCCTTTGTTTAGAGGTAAGTTACTTTGGATAATGGGCAGTATGGTGGTGTAGTGGTTAGCACTGTCACCTCATAGCAAGAAGGTTCTGGGTTTGAGTCCAGTGGCCAACTCCTTTCCATGTGGCATTTGCATCTTCTCCCCGTGTCTGTGTGGGTTTTCTCCGGGTGCTCTGGTTTCCCCCACAGTTCAAAGACATGCGGTTAGCTTAACTGGCTACTCTAAATTGCCCATGAGTGTGAGTGTGCAGAAAGGAACTGGCCACCCTACTGCTGCAATTCTGGCCAAGTCAACCAAACATGGTTCGCCTCAAGCCCTGATCGGGTTCTGATAACAGCATCCAACAAATTTAATAAATGTAAATACATCATCTTAGCTCTGGGGTCTTGAGTGACAAGAGCAGAATGTAAGAGTATGATGGTACACTCACTAGAATATCAGCTCTGTTGCCTGTAAGCACTAGATACTTAATAAAATGCAAACTTGAGACATTTGTGATCATAAAATGTCCACAAAACTTGTAGCTAATAATTTGTCTTCCCGGGCTCATGAGGTGAGTAACCCTTAGTCTTTTCCACTTTGCCCTTTCTGAATAGCTAACATCAGTAGTTTTGCAAGGTCAGGATTTTTTTTTTGCGTCAACATGAAAAACGGCACTACTCTTTACAATCACCTTTTAGAGTGCATTAGATAAGTTAAATTAGTTGAGTTATGCAGGTGAGTGGGCAAGAATTGCAAGGGCACCTATATTTCAAATCCAATTATTTGTCTTCTAATAGTCTATCCAGTGCACTTTCAAATTATTTGCTCAGTAAAAGGCCTGTCAAGAACCTCTTCTGTTTCTGACAGACACTTCAATTATCCAGGGATGAGGTGAAGGAGGAAAAAATGCCTATCCTCTGCTGATGATTTTTTTTTTTGAGATTATTCAGAGAAGCCTTGTGGTGCAGAGCAAAAGCGAGGTGTGTCCTGAGGGATCCAAACCAGGCGGAGTGTGATCCCAGTTCAGGACCTGAGGAATAGCAGCGTTTAATTCGGAGCTCGGAGATTAGAGGAAAGATAATTCCAATATCAACCGCAACAAGATGCTCAAATTAAATCCTTCTATTCATCGCTGTCACTGTCTCAGTGGAGTGAGGCCATGCCAACTTGCACAAGGCAGCAAAACAGCCAGGCTTAGCCAAACTCTGCCTTTCTTCTTCACTCACTCTGGCTTGAAATTCAATAACATGGATGGAAACTGCATGACTCAACATGGCAAAGAAAGACAGGAGAACTCCTGCTCTTCACACTCACGCACAATATGGCGCATTATTCATTTGGGAACAGACGGCACAAGGCGTAGCTGAGGTTCAACCTGAATTCCACTCGGTATTTTTCTTTACAAAGCGTCAAATGGAAACTCTTTCTGCTTTGCATGTTCCATAGCTTGGAAGGCAACAAAGGTCAGAGGTCAAGTTGGGGCATGGTGCGTCATCACTGAAGCAGATGGGTGTTGCTCAAAATGTTCATGCATTCTAAAAATATATCTGGGGTAAATTTGGAAAGCCGGATCTTGGTCCCATATGGACTGACGCAGTATGGGTTGCTTTAACCCAGCAAGGTCAGGTTAGGGTGTTGAACCAGCATGCTGGTTGGGTTTTTAACCCAGCTTGTGGGTAAAAATGATGACATTGCTGGGCTCTGAACCTCCATGTCGTTTTGGTTACAGTATAGAAGAAGAAATCTTCTTCTATTTGTCACATGCACACTTTAAGCATCAGATGGCATTTAACCCATCTGAAGCAGTGAGCACGCACGCGCACACCCAGAGCAGTGGGCAGCCATACTACAGCGCCCGGGGAGCAGTCAGGGGTTCGGTACCTTGCTCAAGGGCACTTCAGCCCAAGGCCACCCCATGTTAACCTAACCTAAGCGATTAATGTTAGGACTTGAACATGGTGCAGGAGACAAAATGAACTCAAGTGCTAGGCTATAAATAAAATCTAAACTTAAACTAAGCTTAATAGATGTAAAAGGCCTAAATATTTCTACTATGGATGCTAATAGCTGCTAAAAGCCATAGCTATATTTTGCTCCGGCCATTTTCTGGACTGCATCTGTGAGAGTGCTGTGAGTGTGCATCTGCAGTAAAGAGGAAAAAAAGGGCAGCATCAGGTAACTACAGGCTAAGATAATGTCTGCAGCTATTACAGTACTGAACCAGGCGTATTTTCTCAGATTGGTTCCTGTAATTATGTGCTTTGCTGTTGTTTTCACACTTTTCAGCATCCTGGGTGCGGTAATGTGATATCAGGTGCCAAAATGCACAGAGAGAACATCGAGGTACATTGGCTGATTATTTTCAAGCCACAGCAAACCTTTAGTCATCCTGTTAAAAGCTCTACAGAAGCTCTACGTGGCTCCTCAACGCTCATACTGGCTGCCGCGCCTTGGGGAATCATGTCACTACACTAACCAGTGTGTGAAAAGGTTAAAGCGGTAATTAAAACCAAATATTTTTTTTTAAAATTGCCATACTATCCAGGGGTGAAACTTCAGCTCAATAGAGGAAGAATGAGGGCCACGGTTTCCTGCCCAGGGCTTCGCCTGCTTCATGCTGCACAATGCAAACTACCGATTCCTGCCGACTATTAGACAATTAAACAGCAGTCGCCCACTTACAGAGCTCACTGACATAAAAGTATTTAGCTCTAGATTTCAGCTAAAGCTTTTCTAGGGAGTTAAAGTATCAGAACAGGATTTCTTTTCTTAGGAATATAATTAAAGGAACGCTCCGGTATTTTTTTAAGCTAATCTCCATCCACTGTGTCTATGTGTGATTATCGTAGACATGAAATCCCTGCACTGAAAATCTGTGCACTCCGTTATAATGAAAGGGCAGACAATGAACTCTCTCTCTCTCTCTCTCTCTCTCTCTCACACACACACACGCACACACACACACACATTTTAATAGCTTTAAATCTATAAAATTTATCTTTTCTGAGAAGGAACTAGATTTGCAGTTGTAAGTGTGCGGCTCTGGGATATTTTGCTAAGATTTTCGCTCATCCTCGCATCTTTATTGTTTCTGTGTAACAGCTGTAGTGTATTTTAAAATATCTAGGGATGAAATCCAACACCTGCCCACTTCATTATTGGGTAATGATTGTGAATTGACTTAAAATGTAGCCGAATGTTATGTTAGTTATGACTTGCAACATTACAGGCATTTAGCAGATGCTCTTATCCAGAGCAACGTACAACAGGACCCTGACATACCCACAGCAGCAGGCAGTTGGGGCCAAGTACCTTGCTCACACCCTTCCTTCAGTTGTTCCTGCTGGTCCATGGAATCAAACCAGCACTCTTTTGGTCCCAAAGCTGCTTCTCTAAGGCCATGGCTTCCCCATGCTAGCCAAGAAACAATTTATGCCTTTTATGTCTAATGATTGTATACACAGGTAAACATACTGTAGACTCATTACATCATTTTCTGTGGATGTGGATTAGATTTTTTGCCCCACCTTCAATTGCTTAACCTGGATCTAACCTGGCTACTCATTACATTTACATTAATTACATTACAGGCATTTAGCAGACTCTCTTATCTGCATACAACATCTGAGAGGGGGTACAGCTGGGGTGCCTTACTCAAAGGCACTTCAGCCATTCCTTCTGGTACAGGGAATTGAACCGGCAACCTTTTGGTCCTAAAATGGTTTCCCCAAACATAAGGCCATGGAATCCCCATTGTAAAAGATCTGGCTATACCCCAGACTACAAATCTACCTTTATAATCCAGGTGAGATTATCCACAGACACAAGAGTGAGACTTGGGCAGCATGGTGGTACAGCATATAACATCACAGGTCCAGTGTTACCGTACATCCTAGGGCAATGATTTGGATATGGAAAAAGACCATATGAATACCAAAAATATTTTCCCCCCAAAATGTTATGTTTTATGACCACCAAATTGTAAAAACACACCCAACAAACAGGAAGCTATTTCTCCAAGAGTTACCAAAGCCAAAACAAGAAACTAAACCCGACACTACTGTCCCATTTATCTCAGAAGTTGGAAATCAGAGCTCATATCTGAGGTAACCATGGTCCAGTACAAGAGAAAAAACCAATATCAGCAATTAGCAATACCAGTTCTAGCCATTGTTAGCTATACCAGTCGATAACAACATATTACACTGTATTTTGCATATGATGTTCTTCCTTTGGGGTTGAAGATGACCATGAATTCAATTTGGTGGGTAGTGCTTGTGGGTCCAGAGGTGACCAATGAGGCCAATCTGGGCTTTGAAGGTACACCCACATGTCGGGCAAATGTGGATAGGTGCTGTCATGACTTACGTGTGACTTGGATTAGAGTGAGAGAGTGTTGCGCAGCCGTCAGCCTCACTCTCTCGTCCCAATCTAACTGGGTCCAGGGGCAAGACAGAATCAAGATGGCTGGAGCTAGGTTGGGATGGCCAGAAGCGTTCATGTTTCACTGTGGCCTGATCATGCTCCAAAAACTCTTTGCTGGGTCTGCCTTCCTACCCATTGAACCACCAGGTGGTGGTCTCCTCTGTGCATTCTGTTGAGTCCAGTCTTTGGTCATAACCTTGACCAGGGGGAGCAAGAGGTTGCTAGTGCTTGCTGAAGGCACCACCCCAGACTAGCGGAGGGAAGGAGATGTCTTACGACTCCAATGCATGGCGGTCAAGGACGGCACATGCCCACTGCCCTACAAACACTGTAGCAACATCTCTACAGATAGAAGTTGGACAGTACTGTGTGTATGACTGATTTAATGACATACAAATGAGACAGAAGTGCTGAGAAACAGCACATTACTACAGCTTTCATTACTGTTGCTGTATGGAGTAGCCATCTTAGATTTTGAAGTCAGGGTTGGTGAGGTTCCTCTTCCTTTGACTTCAAGGGGTGTTCCAGGTGACTTTTTTGACCGGGAACTAAGAAATCCAGACTTCTCGTTACAAACGGATAAAACCATTACTCTATAGATAAAACTACACGTTGTGTAACCCTAGTTTCTCCTGTTTTCCTCATGGATTTCCTCCTGGTTCTCCAGTTTCCTCCCAAATCCCTAAAACATAGAGCTGGATTGGCTACACTAAATTATCCCTTGCTATGACTGAGTGTTTTGGCAAACTGTCATTTGCATAACAAATATGCTACATGAAGAAGGAATACATTTATAATAGAAGAGAATAGATTCGTTTTCTCAGAATAGATTGTAATTTATTTCTTTTAGAATGAAGTTGTGTTTGGTCACAGCACCACAGACTAACCTTTTACGTACAGTATGCTATAATATTTTTTCAAGAAATCACACAAAATGAAGTAATGGTAGCAAAGAGTCATGAAGCAGGCAGCTGTCACAAACATTCACACTTATGGTCAATTTAGAGTAGCCAGTTAATCTAACCACATGTCTTTGAACTATGGGAGGAAACCTTTCCATGCAGAAAGGCCCCTGTCAGCTGTGAACTGAGAACCTTCTTGCTGTGAGGCAACAGTGCTCATCACTGCACCACTGTCATCCAATAGACAGTTACAGATGGAATAACCTGCTGTCATTACTGCAAGTATCATCGAGAAGAGTCTGGTTGAGAGTATGCTATGCACATTTTGGCTGCTACTTCTCACTGGAACCTTCTATTTTTCCTCCCTTTTTTTTCTTTTTGTATTTGTATAGTTTGGTATTTGTTTTTTTTTGTTTGAGCGTTTTGTCCACCGGTTGTGGTGTAGCTCTGGACCCAGTTTTAGGTGTTGGTTTCCTTCAGGCCTTGGTCCACTGTGGGTGATATCTGTGCTCCTCACTATGGACTGCAGTGAGCTCATTGCTCGTTTTAACATCAAGGTTATCCAGCCCTCTGTGCGGTGGTGCTTCTGTGCTTGGTGCGGTGTTCTGAGTGATGTTGCCCAGTGGCGTCGCATTGGCTGTGCAGGTAGTTTGGGACATACCAGCGGTCTGTGTAGCGGTGCTTCTGTGCTTGCTTTGTGGATCCATGGCGCAGTGTTCCGAGCGATGTTGCCTGATGGTGTTGCGGTGGTTGTGCAGGCGGTGTGGGATTTATCTTCATGTGCCTTTTGGTGGGACTGTGGGCAGCTATGCCAGTGGAATTACATCCTGACCCTCTCTTGGTGGACGTTTTTCTTTTTTTTAAATTTCCTAATTGCAAAGTGACCTTGGGTATGTGAGACAGGCGCTATATAAATTGAACTTATTATTATTATTATTATTATTGCGGCGGCACGGTGGTGTAGTGGTTAGCGCTGTCGCCTCACAGCAAGAAGGTCCGGGTTCGAGCCCCGTGACCGACGAGGGCCTTTCTGTGCGGAGTTTGCATGTTCTCCCCGTGTCTGCGTGGGTTTCCTCCGGGTGCTCCGGTTTCCC
>JAODLJ010000023.1:72348619-72360505 GCA_027576115.1 Cathorops melanopus
TTTTTTCATACACAAATATACTGTGGATCAGAGTGACATATTTCCTGATATTTCACTCTGATGACGTCACTCCCAGTGTTTTCCCGCTGACTCGACACACGTTGTCAAAATGGTGAACTGGTTCAAAATTAAAATTATTTTGATTAACTTACTGGCGCAAAGATATGAAGATTTTCTTGTGTTGAATACATGTTCACTGCTCGAAAATAAACTTCATATCTTCACACAAATACAATGGTAAATTGGGGCATGGCACATACAGAAGTTGATTCATCAGTTTGACTCCAATTATTGTATTCTGATTTCTTTTTGAATATTAATATTTCTAGAGCTTATACATTTTGTCAACAGTTACAGTAGGCAATAGACATGTAAGGATGTATTGTGGGACTATAAATCGTGACAAATTTATGATAATTTATAAATAAAAGTGAATCGTGATTTTTGGGTGGTTTAACCTCTATTTTTTCCTAGCTGTAATTGCATTGTTTAGACAGCAAAGGGTAATAAAGTACAACAACAGCAATGCATGTGACTTTACCATAGACAGAAGTAACACTGCTCTAATGGCATGGAAAAGGAGAAAAAGAAAAAAAAAACCCACAGGTTTAAAAATAGCTGTTGTGTGATTGAACAAGAAATTGGAGCCCTCTTTCTTTTTTTAACAGAGTATTGAAAGGTTAAAAAAAGAAAGAAAGAAAATGGGGATAGTACAATTGTTTATAAAAGTTTATTAAGAAATGGCCTATTTGTCGTTAACGTTTCATTTTTAATAAAAGGAATATAGTAATAATATAGGCCATTATATTTTACTCCAACCTTTACAAATGTGGGTAAACAATTACTGTTGGAGATTAAGAAAATAAAGCGAAAGTTTTGTTTATTTTTAATTGAACAAAAGGAATAAGTTAATAAATCATAGGAAAATATGTGTTTCTTTTTTTGGCAATACAATTTTCTTCATTTACTATTTTCTTTAAAAGATTGTGGGAAAACTGAATCGGGAACCCAAAGGCGTGGATTGAATAGTGAATTAGGTGAATCATTAAATGCCTAGTAGGCAAGCAGTTCTTACGGATCAGCATATTTACTGAATATTTTCAAATTCATATAATAATAAAAATGCTTTGAAAATGCACCTTAGTTCAATGCTGTAGCTTCATTTTTATAAAGCTTTACAGACTGGTATTGTGTAAGAAACTGTCAAATGTGGAGGTTGAATTTCCAGAAACTGTCAGGATTTAAAAAAAAAAAAAGGGCAAATTTTTCCATGTTTTATATTACCACACTCAAGGTGTGTTGTGTCAAACAGGTTTCTACAGCTTTACTGCAGCACAGTCATTTTGACAGCCTAGAGAATTTTAGGTTTATTTCAGTCTTATTCATTATTATTTTTTTAAAAAAGCAGGTGAAGAGCTTTTTGCACTGTTTAAAAAACAACAACAACAAAAACGGTTTGTTGATGTCACACTGCAATTTTGTGTGGTTTTTCTTTGGAACTTTTCAACTTTGGAAGCTGTGCTGTGACAACAAAAAAAAAAAAAGGACAGCAGCAGAGCCAATTCTTGTTAAGTTAGATGCCACGGAGCTTGTGACAAAAATCCCCATTAGACAATAGTCACATTCCTTTTAAAAATGAGCAATCATGTCACCCACTTAACTAAAAAACAAATCACACCTTGCATGTTTTTGTTCTATCTGTCATTGTGAGTCGATGAACACCTACCAGTTATGCAAGAATATAGGTGTATGCATTGTATATTACCACGCCTTAAGACAGGGACACGTTTTTATCCTGTTTCCAGGAATCAAATTTAACCTAATCATCACCCATCTGCTAAAAGGATACGATTGTTTTTCAACGACACGTCCTCCAGTTTGGGCAGCTGGTAAAGTCCCTCCAAATTCTCTATGGCATTATCATCAGCCTCCAGAACCTGAGGGAGACAATACGCACACAGGGGAACAAAGTGCTGTTACATAGTAAGTCACAGATATTTGCTTTGCAAAAATTTTAAACAAATAGGAAGTTTACCTCCAGGCAGTGCAACATGGCGAATTGTGGCGGCAGCTTCACGAGCTGATTGGAGCATAGATTGATATGCGTGACCAGTAGGAGCTGGTCCAGATGGCAAAGTGTGCTCAGGTTCTTTAACGTGCGAGAAAGACAGAAAATTGTAAATGTACAGGAGCTCTCGCAAGGCAGTACGCACTCAGACTGAGAGGTACTGAACTGGATATTTACTTGTCACTGGGGTAGTAGTCTCAAAGGTTCATTTGAATGTGTGAAAATATAAATACGGCACTGCGAATTCCTACGCAAAGTTTGCGGTCATATTAATGAGAAACCCAATGAAAATATGGCACTCAAAGAAAGTTCCAGAACGCTATGCAAGTATACGACGCATACACGCTCAATTACAGCACAGACTTGGCTCGCGATCTCCAAGATGACGAGTGATGGCCTTGATGGTGGTATTAGCATAACAAGTTGAAGCTTTGGTGTGTACATATATGCACGGGAGACGGCTGGACAGATTAAAGCGTCGCTGCATCACTCTCTTTAGGTAAAGATGATGTGAGGGCTAAATCCCACTACACGACTATCAACAAGATGCTGAATAGCATTGTCGAAACATAATGTAAGAAACCGTGAACCAAAGTGAAAACAGATGCTGATGAAAGAAATTTAAAATTAAAAAATTATATACATCTCAACATGCAAGTTCTTCAGGGTGGAGCTTTCCATTTTAGGACTGCTGTATCTTAGAGTAAAGATACAAGCAGTTTATAGGTCTGATAAAATATCAAAGGAGTGTGCAAAACATGACTGCGCGACAGTTACCTTATCCGAAAGGCTGAAGACCCACACTTCGGCATACTCCATTTTCAGAATAGTATTCTCGATCATAAACTTACTGCAGAGGTCGCTGTAGTAGGAGCTGCGCATGGGGTCGACTTCCTGTAAGAGAGTCAGAGATGTTTCCACTTACATTATAAGACTTACACACAGCGCAAAAAAAAGTCACTTGTATGACACTTAAAGAGATGTTTACGTTATATCCATCATGATCATTAGCAAGAGGACAGCAAAACAGAGCCATGTTAAAGAAACTATAAACTCAATACCACAACACACAAAAAGAGTGCTTGGGTTAGTGTACTCACAATATCAGTGTCATATCATTAACACATCAGGGTATGATTAAGAACCTGATTTGAGATTTTATGTAAACGTGTACTAAACCTTCAACAACTGGAAATGAGCGAGCATCTCTTTCTCATGACCTAAAGGATCCAGAGCTCTCATCAGGAGGATTATCGTTAACAGGCACCCTGAGGGAGGTAGAAAATGCGAGACAAAAACAAACAAGGCAGCATGAAAATAAAAGTTATTAAAATGTAATTATCAAGCACATCAGAGACTCACATTTATTCTGAGGCTCCAGTTCCAGGAGCTGAGTACAGGACTGGAGCTCAGACTGCAGAACTGAGGTCTTCTCCACAGAAAGCTCACTCCTACAACACACACACAAAATTCACATATTGCTAACTGCAGGATTATCGTGTCAATAACCTCGTCTGTAAACAGCATAACAAAAGCAAGCAAGCAGTGATAAGAAAATTGGACTATTTTAACGCTCCATGGGAATAAAGTACTAATAATATGATTTTTTTTTTTAAATAACTGCACTGTAGGATGCTAAGAGGCACTAATTGCAGTAATGTCAGTTTGTGTGTGAACACAGTTCATTTAAGTTCTCTGTGATGGCTGTTGCATCATTGGGTTTCACACTCACACATCCAAAGTTAGGACAAAACCTTACTCGTGCCACCTGGAAACCTTGACAGCGAACAATACTCTGCATGTCATTTAGTTTGAGAAGTAAGAATTATAAAGTATTCATATTACTGACCTGCTTATAATTTAAGTGGTGAGGCACAGACAAACATGGTTTTACACAAGTTAAAATAAAAATAATGTGTTATTCTTAGTTTTATATGCATACACACACCTTGGTTATATACACCTTCCTCATTAGTATAATACAGGGGGCTTCAAAAAATTTGATATTATTTCAGTCTAATAACTTTGCCAATTCTCCTTCAAATGACCTCAAATTTTAACAGCATGTGTGGAAACAGGTCAAAATTTCATGTTTAATTTTTTTGGGGGCTTTTTTCACCTTTTATTGGATAGGACAGTGTAGAGACAGGAAATGAGCGGGAGAGAGACGGGGAGGGATCGGGAAATGACCTTGAGTCGGAATCGAACCCGGGTTCCCGGATTTATGGTATGGTGCCTTATCCCACTGAGCCACGACGCCCCCAAAATTTCATGTTTAATTTAAAAAAATATATATTTTTAGGTATAGAAATGCCATTCACTGGAAAAGAAAAGGCGTTTTATGAGTTAGAGTACGCTCGAACAAGACTGTGCAGCGTGCATTTATGAGACAATTCTATAAAAATGCACTGTTACCAGAAAAGACTTATCAAAGACATGCTGCAGCATGTTTGGCAGGAGCTGGACTACCGACGTGACGTGTGCCGTGTCTCAGGCGGTGTGCATACTGAAAATTTTTGAAATCGTTCCTAGAATCCACATACCTTTGAATTTCTCATTTAAATGTTGAGGAATAAATCTTATATTGCTCAACATTAAGCCTGTTCAGTTTCATTTGCCCAGACTATGTAGTTTCTGGGATATTTACATCTCAAATAATATCAATTTTTGTTTTTTTGAAACACCCTGTATACAAACCAATGGAATTTAGAAGCAAATATCAGTGCAGATTTGAAAGTTTTGTGTAATTTTATAATTTATGAACAATCATTAAACTTATTTGGAGTAATATTTCCAGTTACCAGTGTTGAATCGAGAGTGGCTCGATTTTAGAAAACGTTTCTGAATTCCCTATTTAAAAAAAAAAAACAATGCACAGTTGATTTTGATGCTCTGTGCTGCTGCATACATTCTCCTCAAAACAAAAGCTGCCCTCTGTCTTCCCATCTATGAACTCCGAGCCCAGAAACACAGCCCTGTCAAAGCGTGTAACAGAGCCACATTAAGAGCGACGAGATGCAATTAGCCAAGAAATTACTCTGATCTTGGTGACATTTGAGAAAAATTGTAGCACAGTATAGGCAGAGGCTGTGTGATTGACAGCCTAATCCGCATTTGATGGGCTCCGGTCCACATTGCATGAGCAGAGCAGGTCTCCAGCAGATAACGAGCACAGCTGCACACCCCTGATATGTCGGCCACGAGGTGTCACCGGGCAAATTCCTCTGCTTTAAACGATGATGAAAGTATCGACCATTAATGACAGGATCATCTCCCTGCATGAAATAAATGCTCTAATCCCTTTTTCCAGGTCCATGAATTCCTAATATGAGTTATATAAACTGTGCTAATAAATCTATGTTAGCTCAGTTAGTTGTGTTTGGGAAATTGTAAGGCACTCTTACTCTTTTTCCTGCTTTGGATGCAGAGGGACACAGGACATATTCGTTTAAGCTGGAGCGTCTACTGATTTATTGCTTTATACAGATTTTTTTTTTTTAAACTTCAATTTTAATGTGAATAGGAATTGCAAATGAACAGAGAACTGGGACAGAATTTCAGTCACTGTGCAATGTGCATGGAAGCCTAGGTTTAAATAATATTAATTATTAGGTTATCAGAAGAAAAGATGAAGGTGTTCTATATGGATATATCCATATTTAAAGATTAAAAAAATATTCAAAATTAAAAAAATATGTTTGTGTGTCTGAATATGAATATATTTGATATTGAAAAATGAACTTATTTTAGGCATATCAGATGTTTGCTGACTGCGCTGTGAAAATTGTGCATGCAGACGCTCATCTAAGTTTCCAAATCTGTCATTGCTTCACTCTTGAATATTTTCTATCATGAATACTATCATTTAAAAGCTTATAATCTCTGCTTTCCAAAGAAATTCGTCTCATTAAGGTCTGTTCAGTACTTTAGGAGTAACAGCAGGTTGAAGTTGGTAAAACAGAGTTCACTCTCTGCTCATGGGACGTCAGGAAACTGGTGCTTTCTGAGTCAAGGGAAAGCGCTCAGGCTCTCTCTCTTCTGATCAGTTACTCGTGAATATCAATCAGATAACTTTTATAGGGATGTTCTCTCGTTCTCACTGTTTCTGATGAATTATTCAGCAAAATTTTCCGTCCGCTAGTTTTGATGTTATGATTCATGGGAGACTTTGAAGTGGGTTTTCATGGCTTTACCTACTTATTTTTTCAAATAAAACTGATTCATGTAAATAAATAACTATTTTAGAATCTAACTGGAGTTGTTTTGATGAAAAATATTGAGATCTTAGTGGTCGGAATGATATTTAAAAAAACGGAAGTCAGAAACACGAGTTTCAATTTCAGTTCAATTAATGTGAATTGTTTATTGGATGTGGATTTCACAGTTTTTTTCCCCTTGAAAGCTGTGAATATTATCATTTATATTCTTTAATTTAAACACTAGTAGACCCTACTTTTGAGAAATACAAAGGCCTACAGAGCACAAAGAGGGGATTAGAAATAATCTTTTATTACTTTTTTATTTTGACAGAGAATGGTCGATGTGACTAACATTCAATGCTTATTTATACATATTTTATAATTAACACTGATTTCTCCTTCTTTGTGACGTATAAATGAGAGTTAAGATCAGCTTTATGTAAATATCTTGAAAAATAGAAAAGTTTTGAAGAAAAAAAACATTTGCTCTCATTGGTTAACGAGGCCCGTTTTGGACCATGTGATCCTCAGACAGAATATTACGGCCGTTTTCAAAAAATTACGCCATTTCTTCAATCTTTGATTTGTAATATCTCGAGAACGGATAAACACATTTTAATTCTGTATAAAGTTTGTTGTTCTGCATTCAGTTCTGAATTCAATAAGAGCAGTTTCAAGTCATTTGAATTTTCAGCTGATATGCCGATATAGTGCCTTTCTCAAACTCAAGGTCACTTTACATAAATCATACATAAACACCACAGGACATGTTAAACATGTTAGTAAATAAACTCTGATCTGTTCTCTGCTGAGTAAATAATCCTAAAATCTCCAGGGTTCTCACCTCGGCTGGTTTTTTCTGAGCAGAGGCGGGGGTTCCCGGTTTATTGCCATACTTATTTGTAGAGAAGGACGTTGAGGGACCTGGAGGGGAGGAGAAGATTAAAATACGACACAACCACGAGACGTTTAAGGAGAATTTATGAAGTTTATTAGGTGACTGGTGGAGTTTCCTAAAACCTGGATGACATTTGTTTATAACTACATGTAGACATGGGGAAGATGGCTGCCGTACACATCCTGCGCTCGTCTGAAGCGCCGCTTTCACACGGTCTAATACGACGTAATCAGTAACTACGATGTGACGCCGTTTCCAGCTGATTCCTCTTTCACTGCTGCCATTTAAACAAAAAAAACAAACAAATCGTAGACGAGGAAGATACTCCAGGAATGTTTCGGCACTACCACGTCCCCCTCTATGGCTTTAGTGGCACACTAGGGTTGGTTCAATACCAAAATTTTGGGTTCGGTACAGTACCTGGTGTGGTAGAACGGTAACGGTACTAGTTCAGTACCAACACAATCAATAAAATCAATCCATCTTTACACAAACTAATGAAATTAATAAACTGAGTGAAAAACACCTTATTTTCCGTTTATTTTCGTGATCATCTTGTGCACCTTCCATTCCTGGAATTCTCTGTAAATTGGGATTTACAGCACATGCATCAAATCTCATCAGGTTAGACGTATGGTCTCGTCCCACCGCACGCCCCTGAGCTGCCGGCTCCGCCTTAAAGAGCAAGCGAAAGGGTGAACTCTTAAACGTGCATTATAAAAGTACAGTGAAAAAAGTGGTAACATTAACTAATGAAATTTGTGGAATGGTGATCGCGTACCGTTTCAAACGTTAAATTTACCGCTAACTGGAGGAACCCGAGTGCACACACGGTTCGTCATACGGTTCGTTTCTGAAGACGTGCACAAGTGACAGGACATGCAGCAACTGGACATGCAGCAACACCCCCCCGCACGCACAGCAGCCATCTTAGCAAGCGTATATTTTAAAAATAACAAAATAATAATAATGATAATTAAATAAAACACCTAGTGGTGTGATAATAAATAAAAGGGTAAAACTGAATATTGGAGCTCATCACATTATCACCTGAACAAACCTTAACATAATAATCACTCTGTGTGTGTGTGTGTGTGTGTGTGTGTGTGTGTGTGTGTTTACTCACTCTCATTGTCTGAACTGTCACTACTGCTTGAAGTCCTGAGTCTTTTCATCCTGATGTATCCTGAGAGAGAGAGAGAGAGAGAGAGAGAGAGAGAGAGAGAGACAGACACAGACAAAGAGAGACAGAGAGAGAGACAGAGACACAGACAAACAAAGAGAAAGGGAGACAGAGAAAGAGACAGACAGAGAGAAAGACAGACAAACGAACAGACAGAAAGAGACAGACAGACAAACAGAGAGGGAGAAAGAGACAGACAGACAAAGAGAGACAGATGGACAGAGACCGACAGACAGACACACACAGATGGACAGAGAGAAAGAGACAGGCAGACAGAGAGACAGACAGAGAGAGAGAGAGACAGAGACAAACGAACAGACAGACAGACAAACAAACGGAGAGAAAGAGAAAGAGACAGGCAGACAGAGAAAGAGACAGACAGAAAGACAGATGGACAGAGACACACAGATGGACAGAGAGAGAAAGAGACAGGCAGACAGAGAGACACAGATGGACAGAGAGAGAAAGAGACAGGCAGACAGAGAGACACACAGACAGAGAGAGAGAAAGAAAGAAAAAGAGATGGTCAGACAGAGAAAGAGACAGACAAAGAGAGATAGACACAGAGCAAGAGAGAGAGACGGAGATAGATAGACAGAGATAGACAGACACAGAGAGAGAGAGAGAGAGAGAGAGAGAGATATGAAATTAATGTTTTAAAATTCACTCCACAAATTAATGTATAAATTTGTTACAAAAATGAATCCCAAAAACTAAAAGCCCTCCCGATTTATTTTTTGTTTGTTTGTTTATCGGCTCCAATCACATGATGGACAGAAAAAAAAAAGGATGAAAAAAATCCAGTGTGCTGAAGTTTTAGTTTCAGCTTTTTGTTTCCAAAGCCTTCATTAAATAAACTCTAAACCCGTGTTGTTCTGTTACAGTAAAATCATCAACGACAGGGAGGTGTGATGAAGCAGAGCCACGGTTCCGTCCCTGACGCTGATTACTTTCCAATAACAGCACGTCCTCAAGTGTTTATTCCTCTCACTACAGCAGTGAACACCTGACTTCCTGTTCTGACTTGTAAAGGAAGCGTAAACTCCTCGCTCCTGAGTGTCGGAGAAGCTCCAGCTTCACCTCCTTCCACAAACATGACAGAAACCCTGATAACCACAGGAAACAAATCTGACCAATCAGAGCGGAGGATTCCACAGCGCTGTGGTGTAAACAGATAGGAGATGATGACGATGGTGATGATGATGAGACCAGGGCGAGTCAGACGTGCAGGTGAAAGCAGGAAGGAAGCGAATCTCTGTCTCTTACCATAAATTTCAAGCCGTAGATCAAGTTAAGGTGTTCTCTCAGCCTGCGTCTGTCATCCAAATCTCATCCCTGGAACACACACACACACACACACACACACACACACACACACACACACACACCTGCATTAACGTAAGCAAAAACAAGAACTAACAAGTTTGATACTCCAGTCCAATAACTAACTACGAACGGTTAAAAAGTACAATATGAGGTTATTTATATAAAAAACTGTAATCAATGGCAATCGAGACGTAACAGAAATAAAACGTCACGAGGTGTTAAAACAACAATGATAATAATAATCATCCACTCTGCAAGGCCGCATCACACCTCCCTGTCGTGGATTAGTTTCCTATAACAGTACAGCACGTCATGTTACATTCCAATGTTTGTATAATTATCAAAGCTTTCAACTAAATCAACATTAAATTACGATAAATAAGGCGGGACGCAAACTACGGTTGGTGGAAGTTATTTAATTGACGTCACGCTCTCATCAGGTTCCCATGGCAACGGTAACGCAGCAGAAGAGTAAAAAAAAAAAAAAAAAAGTTGTGAATACCCTGCAACTCCGCGATAACAAACTAACTTCGTGTCCCCCGTCTTTAGTGACAATGAGTCGGAGTCTTCAAAAATAAAACATTAGGATTAATTACAGTACCATGCACCTGTTCCGGATTAGAGCGCAGTCGCAGCGCGCTCTTATAAAGACTCTCTAAAAAAAAAACAAAAAAAACACAGATTTGGTGAAGTATACGCACTGTACTGAGTGTCTGACATTACCAAGCCTTTGTATCTGTGTATTGCCTTTCTGGTTTTGACTTTGTGTTGTGCATTTGGACTCCGCTTTTTGTTTGCGACCATTTCCTGTTTCCCGACCCTGCCTTTCTTTGTCATATGTTTCTGAACTGTTTACCTGCCTGTTTGTAAATTTAAAAAAAAAAACTCTTCCTCAACAATAAGTGATCAAGCCCACAGTCGAGTTAACAATACGTATTAACGCCATAAAACAAAGGCTTAACGATACAATCATCGCTTCAGTGTCGATCGCTAACAATTATCAAGAAAGGATTGATAAAAGGATGAAATGGCTGCTCATAGTTAAAGCCCACTGGCGGCGTTTTTATACCCCTAGCCCCACGGCGCAACATAAATGACATCATTGGCGATTTGCGACACACGAATGAACTGAATGGTGGAGATTTAGAAAACAATGGGTGGACAGTGACAACGAACGATACACCGGCAACCGCCGTCATTTCCATAACAGACGAAGAAATCAGTCAGTCATCGCCTCCGTTCGTGTTCCTTTAACTCAGTCAGCGAACCGCGATAGTGACTCGGAAGGAGAAATTCATGATCAGGAGAACGTGTGTAAAATCTCACATATAACAGATGTTCGGTGTGACAAGTGGCTCCATTTCAGTATTATGAGCTTTTTGGTATAACGAACTATTTGGACGTCCCATGAGGAGCTCGGTATCGTGGGGTTTACAGTGGACCCCGAACAAAAAACAAACAGTGTACGTCTACTGAGGTTACAATATTAAACCACTCTATGATGTGCAACATAACGGCAAGTAAACGAGGATGAAATCCGAAACGCGAGAAAGAAGAACTTTCAGCTCTTTAAACTTTATTTAGATGGGACTGTTTTCACCAGGTGATATTTAATAACATGTTTACGCTTCTTCAGCAGATTCAGCTCAGAACAACGAGTCACAAGAGACGTCACGAGGCTCTCAATTCAATACTTACAATCATAAATGCGCGCGCACACACACACACTTGTGTATATTACACAATGTGTGTGTACTGAGGGTACAGAAGACACGTTTTTCCTGTAAATACCGTTCTGATGAAAAACAAATTCCACCTCATTAGAAGAAGAAAGCATAATTTGTCACATGTACATTATGGTACGGCGAAATTCTTATCAAATAAAACACGCCTCAGATTCACACACACTCGTCACACTGAGCTCTTCAGTGTTTGGAGGAGCATCTGTTCCTGTCACACACACAGTGACGCAGTGCTGACTCTCGATACGCAAAACAGTCAGAACAGACACAGGGACTTTCACAAGTTTAAACACACAGACTCAGGCAGACAAGAAGCGAAGGAGGAAAAAAAAAAAAAAAAAAAGGATCGCACTGTGTACAGTGGTGCTTGAAAGTTTGTGAACCCTTTAGAATTTTCTGCATAAATATGACCGAAAACATCATCAGATTTTCACACAAGTCCTAAAAGTAGATGAAGAGAACCCAGTTAA
>JAODLJ010000023.1:72421298-72432264 GCA_027576115.1 Cathorops melanopus
TCACCAGGTCAAGATTACTGTGAGGTCAAATGTCCATCCCCAAATCACAACTTAATAAGGCGTGTGGTCTACCGGGCGGAGGCATCCCCACTGGTGTCGAGTTCTATCTAGTTTCTTTTTATTTTTTAATTTTGTGTCTTAAATGAATCCTACAGACCAAACTATAAGTCGCAGAGGCATGAATCTTACAGTAGATAGTGCTCCATCCCACTACTCGGGCATGCAAAATGGGTCTGATCAGCCTAATGGTGGCGCTATCAGGCCGTAAGGTGTAAATCAACAAGTTCCCAGAAAATGAATTGTGTTCCAGCCCCTGTGGGTTTACTTTTGGAGAGCATATATGGTTTCTCATATGCATTTCAAACACTAGACCAGACGTTCGCCAAAAATATCCAGTCAAACTGGCAGGTTAGTCAAAACGTTGAGCTCATCTGGCCGTAAGGCCGATGAGCTGTTGGCATGGCGTGGCGTCTGTCATCCACGATTCAGATAAATCATATCCTCTGTCAGTTCTCCACGGATCTCCGTTCCTATTGTTTTTGAAAGAACTCATCACTCCGCACAAAACTTGGTTGTTGTTTTGTCAATTTTTTGCTAACAAGTTACTAATTAGGCCAATTGAACAAATTTTCCAGGCCTCTCACTAGAATTGTATCTCCTCTCTCATTTCTTATCTGTTCAATTCTGATCAATGTTTTGGGTTGATCTTCCCTTGAGGAACAAAACTTGGTTGTTTACAACAGGAAGATCAACAATGTTTACAACTTTCAGTTAAATCGTGTGTCTTCCAATTCTCAATGAATTTCAGTTGATTGTTTTGCTTGATCGAACTTGACCTTCTGCACAAAACTTGGTTAGTGTATTTTTATTTTGCAAACAAATTAGTCATTAGATCAACTTAACACATTTTCTTCTGACTAGAATTGTATCTGCTCTCATTTATCATGTGAATTCAGTTCTGATCGATGTTTTGGGGCGATCTTCCCTCCGGGAACAAAATTTAGTCCTTTGTTGATGATCCTGTTGTGAACGGTTTGTCGTGGTTGGTCCTCTCTCACATTTCAGTTCTGTTAGATGTTTTGGTCGTCATGATGGTTTTGATGGCAGGCCAGATGAGCTCCTACACCCTTGATGTTCTGGTAATTGTATCTGATTTGATGCCATGCTTCATTTCACATAGCATAACAAATCCTCCAAAATTAATTGAGCTTGTACCTAACGGAGGAAAATAACCATAAATTCTTATAACAGAGTTACTGAACAGCAAGCATTGGAAAATAAATAATAAAATTTAAATTTTCTCCAAATTTAAACTGAGTTTCAGCTTATGTTAGTTTTCATCAATGATACACAAGATGCAACCCAAGTTTTGCAGTAACTGAAAACGCATTTGTTTTTGGAAATAATCTCCCTTTAAAGCCCATTGAATCAATGTTCACTCATTAAGTGACTGTACAAGATGAACTGCCTTTCCTGCTCAAATCTTTACTTGCAAGAACAAGCTAATACTGAACAAGCCTTCAATGCAGTCGTGTCCTCTTGACTTACAGGTACACGTCCAGTACGAGGGTACATCAAAAGGTTCTCGGCCTCACCCGGAAACAAGGGGTGTAACTTCCATTTTGGGGCGTAACTGTACACTATAAAGCGTGATATCACTGTCCGGAAAAACTCAAATGAAATAAGTAATCAAAGAACAAAAGAGAGGAAAGCTTTGAGTTGGCGTAATGTTGCTCCAGGACAATGTGCCCGTCCACACAACACAGATGGCAGGGGCAGAAGCAGTCAAATGTGGCTTTGAACTGTTGCCCCATGCACCTTCCTCACCCAACCTGGCACCGCCTGACTTCTATCAGTTTCCCAAACTGAAATCCCACTCGTGTGGTCACCATTTTCAGAGTGGTGATGAAGTCATCTGTGCTGTTGAGGAGGATCTGAAGGCTCATGATGTGACCACCTTCTATGAAGGGATAGCGAAGCTTGAACATTGGTGGACCAAGTGCATTGAAGTTAAAGGAGACCATGTTGAAAAATGATGCAAGAGCAGTCTTTCTCTGGTGATGTTTTCTAGGTGAGGTTGAGAACTTTTTTAAAAGTACCCTCATACCTGTTTCTAGATTGTTTGTTTGTTTGTTTGTTTGTTTGTTTGTTTGTTTGTTTGTTTGTTTCATCACCACCATCGGACAGGTCCTCTGGATAGTCCTCTTCATCCATCTGGGAATTCTTGCAGTTGCTACGTTTGCACATGGCAAACTAGCATTTAAGCAAGAGCATTGACTTTTTGTGCACATTTTCCTGCCATGCAGCTGCAGCTCACATATTGAGCAAGAATTTCTGGAGCTGGTGGTCAGGTAGTCCATACAGTGGTCGGCTCTCCCTTGTCCACTTCCCAGCCATGTCCGGCAGGTGATGGTGCAAGTATCTGCTGCTGTAAATCCCTCTTGTGGACTGCAGCCTAGTAACTGGACCATTTGCAGTGTTGGGGCATCGAATCTTCACAGGGGGGCAGGCTTTGTTCCCTTGCTGAAGAAGAGCAAAGAATCTTGTATCGGACGTTGTTTATGCCCAGGTCAGACGGCAGGCTGCAACTAGTTTTCAACTACTTGCATCTACCTGCGATAACAATCGCAGGTACATGTGAGACTGGTCTTGTGTTGACGCACGACGACGCAGATAATGGCAGAGTGTTGCAGAGGGTCTTTCGTACAGGTAGGTTGATGCAAGTGGATCACGATCTGTTCGCGTTTCAGCTGCAGTTTGCTTCCAATCGGTGCAAATGGCAGGTTACCTCATGTAGAGGCAGGCGGTCATGCAATGCTTGAATAACCATTCGCGGGTTGAAGAAAAGCATGATCGAGTCCAGAAATGCAGCCCCGCAATGGGAAAGAGCTCTTGGTTCAAAGAACACGGTTCAGAAGTTTAAAAGTTCAAAGCACTTCCGCAACGGGAAACCGACGCGCTCACAGTCCCAATAAAAGATATCCACAGAAAAGTGAAATACTCCACACCGGGCAGCAAAGTAACAAAATAATAGAATACAAAAACTGGGGGGGGGGGAATGGATATCCTGATGCGAAGACAGTCCCGCGCCGAATGAATATCCGAGGTGTATAATATAGAGTTGTGGATGAGCTGATGAGAGATAGGTGTGCTGGCTGCAGCGCAGGGAAAGCTCAGGGAAAACCAGGGAATGGGGTGAAAGATCGCATCAGGACCTAGATGTTCCCAGCTGACTTGTGTCAAGATTCAGCTTAAAAACTCTGTGTCCTGCAATACGTCTGACCACAGCGACAGATTTGACGCAAAACGCCTGCGTCCACCTGCAGTCAGGTCGCAGCATGCGTCTTTTTGCCATCTGACGTGGGCTTTATGACGATATGAGAGCCAAACAAACTCTTCCAGTGAATTCAGGATGTCTTTATCAATACAAAACCGATTCCCCAGACTTGTGACCACATTCTGGTATTGGGGGTTGTCTTGAAGAACCTGCAGTGCTCTGTGCTTTCCCTTCCCATAAAAGGCACTTGTTGAGTCGCATCCTGTGAAAGACATGCAGTCTGACAAGACTTCTACAAAAGCCTGCGCCCAACTTGCTTTGCATTTGTATGAGGTCTACTTGTATTCTTCTTCCCAGTCATGAAGAAGACATGGACACTGGAGCTTTCCAGAAGGCTAAGGCCAATGATGGGAACATCTGTATCTGGGCTACAGATTATGAGGCTGAAGAATCTTTTCTGTGATCTTGAAGTCTGGTGTCTGCCTCTTCATGATCACAGAAAAGATCTTGGCACTCGGCTGCCTCACAGATGCTGCGTTTCCAGGTTAAACAATGGCAAAACAGGCCATAAGTCACCATCATCACTAGACCAACACAGCATGTTTAGCTTTGATGATTTCCAGGTCTTAAAGGAATTCAACCAAACAAACAGGAACTTTTTGCATGGCATAGTGTCTTCTGTTCCTTGTTGTATATCTTGCAAACCTCCTTGAGCACGCCTTGATCTCTCAATACGTCTGATCCAGAGCGATGTACAATATACCCAGAGCAACCTGGGGGAGCAGTTGGGGGTTAGGTGCCTTGCTCAAGAGCACTTCAGCCATTTCTGCTGGTCCAGGGAATCAAACCCAATGACCTTTTGATCCCAAAGCTGCTTCTCTAAACATTAGGCCATGACATTCCCGATTTTTATCATCATCTTAATGCTCACAGGTGGATACGTCTCTCTCTCTCACACACACAATCTACTCTAGAGAGCTTGTTCTGTCTTGCAGTACCACATGGTTGCATGAGTATAGCATCAGAAAGATCTCTGAAGGTATCAGGAATATTTGGCATGGAGTGAACATGAGCCATCTCATCAATCACCAGAGCGGCATCCTCAAGGAATTCTGTTATAAATACATAAAGATTCCAACAGGCCTCAACTTGCCAACATTTCCATAATGTCTTAGTCTGTTCCGTGAAGAGTGCTCCACTTTTTTGAACATTCCCCAATCTTTGCCCATCGCACATCTAACACTTTTTTTTTTTTTTGTGTTTTCTCGTCTGTAACAGAATTCAAGTGTACAAAACACTTTGGGTTTATCAGAGAATCTCTGGTCCATGGTATTGTAGGCAATGCCATTTTGTTTAGATAACTGATTGACTGACCTTTTGACCTACTAGTAGACTATTATTGGGTAAATTCTCACATGGTGCCTGTGCCCAGGTGTATTCATGCGTTCACCGACTCTCAGCAGTAAAGTGTTCATGCGCAGTGGAATATTTAGACCCAAATTTGACAGTCGGCTTTGTGGAGAACTTTTCAGAATTTCAGTCCTCAAACACCACATTTTTAAACCAAAGCGTTCTCTTGGACCTAAGGGGGTCGAAACGGGCTTATGAGTTATAATTTACTCCATAAGGCCTATATAGGCCCCTTGCACTGACGCCATAGTTACGTTAGTAACTATCACTACCCTGTACCTGGAGGACAAGCAAACTTTGACCTACTGTTCACATACTGAAGCCAAACAAAGATGCCTAGCATCTGCTGCCCGAAGAAAACTACAGCTTTAAAAAAAAGCTCTACTACTAGATTACTTGGATAATCTTAATCGGTTAGTTAGTGATGGCCGGGTTCTTGCCCGAACTGATGATGATCACATCAGTTTTTCTCTGGCTAATCAGACACAAGGTATGCCACCACTCTCTTGTCGGAGCAGCTGGGGGTTAGATGCCTTGCTCAAGGGCACTTGAGCCAGTCCTGCTGGTTCAGGGAATTGAACCAGTGACCTTTTGGTCCCAAAGCTGCTTCTCTAACCATTTGGCCATGGCTTCCCCCTAAGTTGGTCAGAAAGAAGCAAGTGATGGATGTATGTGGAAATTAGAGTTTATTAGCAGTTACGATCCATACCAAATTCCTTGAAATGATTGGAATGATGGTGCAGATTTGTGGCCTAGCGTTAGCCTTAGCTACATGTTGGAATATACCTTATTTTTCCCCCGAAGAGTCCCAATACAGAAGAACAGTTTAAAAAAAAAAAAACCCTACAAAAGCAAGAGGACCTTCTCTGTGTAAAGACATTTTCCCAACATCGGCTTTTGGGAACAGAATGTTGCGAAAGCCGAAGCATTTACTCTCGGAGGAGTCTGACCTGAACTGTGGGTTGGATGATGGAATATTCCCACCCCTCCATGTCTCAGCAACCCCAAGGACATCTAATTACAGAGCTATTTGCACTCTATCATTTCTACACTGATGCTTAAAACAATATCTGAAGTGTTCTTTGTAAAATAGCACGGTCTCTTGCTCTAGACTTTCAAACAATGTAAGATCTGATTTTTAATTTTATTTCATGGTGGCTGGTACAATAATTACAAATGCTAACAATCAGTACATTCCAGTTGTAGCTATCGTCATAGTAACTATAATCACCCTTGTAATAATAATTTCAGTAAACGGTTAATTTTCGGTTCCCTTTTCATTTATTCTCTGTTCAAAGGCACAGCTGAGTCACACAGGTTGATCAGTGTGTAACGGACAATAACAATTTTATCCAAAATGGTTTTTCCTGCCTTGATTTATTTCCGTTTCACATGCATGCAGCTGTTGTAAAATTCAGAGAGAGAGGGAGGGTGTGTGTGTGTGTGTGTGTAAATTCTCTCAAACTGGAGGTTCATTTCTACACTCCGGCTCCGTGGTGACATTTTGCGCAGGACTGTGTTCCTCTGATTAACAGAAACAAAGCTCCAGCGTGCTCTACTCTTAATTTGTTCTGTTCTTTCAGGATTTATTGCTCATGTTGCTTTTTGTGTGTGGTGGTTTTTTGTTTTTTGTTTTTTTTTTAAACTGAGTTATGTCCAAGTTGTTTGAAACCAATCTGTGTTTTCCGTGTCGAATAAGGAAGCGGCTTCACCTAAAAGAAAATCAAACACTTTCATGAAGAAGCTAACTCGAATGCCAGCAGAAAAAATAAAATGAGGTTCTTAAGCAAACTCTTCCATGCTCACTTCCGACTTTTTTTATAAAATGCGTTTTAAACACGATTGTGAATTTCTCTGGAGTTTTCAGACTGAGCTCCTCTTGTCGTATTCTCTTTAATCTTTAACCACTCATTTCTTCGTTCTTGAAGCATTTGCTTCTCGTTAACATTTTTCTTGATCGCGAGGGAGACAGTAATTTTTTAAAAATTTATTTTTTTTAAATAACTCTATTTCTTGATTTGAACAACCAAAAACGGCACAAAAATGAACCAGGCTGAGGACGGATTAAGCCTTGCTTACACGGAAGATGGTGTCTGGCTCCCAGGTGTAATCATCATGTGATGCGTGATGTCATGTGCAAGGGGTCTGTAGCACATGACAATTGTTTTGTTTTGTTTTTTCCCCCGCACTGGCTAATTTGCATAATATGCAGATGTTTTGTAAACAATATGGCTGCCACATGTCATTTGGTTGTAAGGAGTCTGAGCTGGATTACTCCAACATCTGTAATTCATGTTTGGTGATTATGAACTTGAGCCAGTCTTCAGTGTTCAGTACACGGGTCTAAGGATGTCTGCAAAGGTGGGGGTGTGGTTATTGAAAGAGGTGGAGTTAGGGTCAAGTCGCTGTTGCTTAGAAACCAGAAGTCTGAGGCGTAATTTTGTTGTGAGGCATCAAACTGCTAATCAGTAACTGGAGCTGAATTTCTGAGGTACTTAAAGATGGCCGCCTTCAGCCAATCAGGTTTCAGCAAACACTCACACGGCTAAGACTGAGCTATCGGAACAAAACGCGATGAGTAGATTCATCTATCGTCTGATTTATTGTCTTGACAAGAACTGTCCACTGGGGCGATATCTGCAAGGAATGCTTTTATTTTTTTTCTGATTATTTTTAGTTGTCAAGCTGAAATTGAACAATCCCATGGTGTTTGTTTGGCCAGTTGCTGAAGTAAGCTGCAGAAGTTTGATATCAAAGTGCTGAATAAGCAGAGAGAAAGGAAGAGAGCGAATGTTTTTCAGTCAGCGATGAAGGACGGAGGGCACGAGTGGGAGAGACCAGTGTGATGTCCTGACCTTGGAGTCCGACTGAGTCTCAGTCAGCAGTCAGTGTTTTTACTGACTGAGTTCCTGAAATGGGAAAGACGGAATTGAGATGAGATGTGTGGCGTGTGTGTGTGGTTTGGACTCTGGTCTCGGTGTGTTTGGGGATTTCCTTTGTGAGATTCCCCAGAGTTTCTGCAGTGGGGGGGATTCAATCACAGTACTTTTTAATTTTTTTTGTTTTTGTTTTAAATGTGCCATACATGGATTTGTGTACAGAGTTCTGGGGGCGGAAAGCCAGAATAACATGCACCTGTGTGTGGGTTTTTTTTTTGGTGGGTTTTTTTTTTTTAAATGTTTATTTATTAATTTAAATTATTATTATTATTATTATTATTTTTACTGAAGGGAAAATTTACTTTAGCTACATCCAAGTGTGTTGTGATGTCAAATATTTCACAATATCCATATCAAATTTATTTTTATTTGCTTATATTTAAAAAAATCTTTTTTCTCTGTATCCTCTGACAATTTTGGATTTTGAAACGGACGATTTTAAAGGTTTTTTTTTTAATTTATTAAATTTTCTATTTTGCTTTCTGTATTTATAAACTTATTTTACAAAAAAAATCGGATTTTGAAACCACAGGTTTTTTTTTTTTTTTGGTGATTAATTCAAGTGTATGTATTAAATTTAGTTTTTCTTTTTCTATTTTTACCTAACCTACCAAATTTGGGGGGGGAGTTGAAAGGACGAGATGGAAAATGTAAAATAAAATATGGTCACTGTGTGCTTCTACAGATATGTATGTGTGTATGCGTGCGTGCATGCATGTATGCTTATTTTTGTGTTTTTTGTTTCTTTTATATAAGTTTTTTTTTTTTTTTTTTTTAATTAAATAGGAAGTAAACTATGATTTGATTGTGGTTGATTTTTGCTTTTTCTCCAAGTTATTTTTTTTTATCTACCAAATAAATAGTTAAAATAATTGAGGTAAAATTAAAATCGTATGTTCACTCTGTGTCTACAGTTGTATGTTTTGAAGCCTGATCGATTTATAGTTTATTTTTATTTATAAAATGTTTGTTTTATAAAACTTTTTCTATTTCTCTGTTAATGAAACCAAACCTAAAGTTAAAATTTCAACATTTTCACTCAATGTATTTGTACAGTTCTGGACTTTTAAACCATTGAGTGAAGCTTTTTAATAATTAATTTTTATTTATTTTATAAAAAAGGGGTGGAGCTAAACAGTTCTGCTAGCAGGTGTGGGATTGGAGCTACATTTCAGGGCCAGAAAAATAGGGCTGTATCTGGCAGTGCTGAAAATCCCAAATTTGTGCGTCTTATTATTATTATGATGAACAATTGCTGGTCACTTGTTAGATTTAGGAAAGAAATTGATCGGCTCAGAGTGAAAGGATGAAATGAGTTATGTATAAAAGCCTTTTATTTAAAGTGGTTTTCGTTCTGTACAGCTGATCAGTGGATTTTTTTTTTTTTTTTTCTCCTCCTCCAGAGACACTTCTTCAGAAACCTGGGCTCCATCATCACCTACGCGTTCCTGGGAACCGCCATCTCCTGCTTTGTGATTGGGTAAACAAGCTTCTTCCTTAAAGAACACACCCCTCCTGTGTTTCTCGATCCCTCGGTGCCGTTTCCTCCAGACTCACTGGTGTGTGATTTATAACCTCGAACCCTGCGTGCGCGTTAGTGAGCATCATGTCGCTGTAGTGCGTCCCTTGTGGCTGTTCTGCTGTCGCTTGTGGGCGTGTCCCATCCGTTCCGTATCTTTACTGCTGTTCCTCACTGGACTTCACCAGTGTCGCCTCCAGCTCACAGTTTACTACAGGATTAATGTGTCTCATCTTTAAAATGCACTAAATGTAATATTTTAGAAAAAAAGTGTGAAAATGAACAGGCTTTGTGTTCGTTAGTGTTGTGTCCGTAGAGAATAAACGCTCACCTCCACGTTTAAACTGTGTGTAGATGTGTGTGCTGTATAGAATTCAGATTCAGGAGTTCTTTACCCCAACTGTCGAGTAAAATGTAGTCCTGGTTACTGTACTCTCTACTGAAGGTGGTGATATCCGTACACCGGCCTTCTGCATGAGTTTGGAGTGTGTATCGTCTTTACCGTGGAGTGTAATTTCAGTTGGTGTGGTAATATCTCCTGGTGTGTGTGTGTGTGTGTGTGTGTCCCAGGAATCTGATGTATGGCGTGGTGAAGCTGATGCAGGTTGTCGGACAACTCACTGATAAATTCTACTACACCGACTGTCTCTTCTTCGGAGCGGTCATCTCGGCTACAGACCCCGGTAATGTCCTGTCTGTCTCCAGACCTGTCTCTGTCTCTCCCAGGCTCTATTTGTGTGTCTTTTGTGTTTATCTCGTCTGTCTGTGTCTGTCTTTGTCTGTCTCACCTTCTCTTATTTGTGTTTCTCTTTGTGACAGTCTCTCTCTCTCTCTCTCTCTCTCTCTCTCTCTCTCTCTCTCTCTCTGACTTGCTTTCTGACTGTCTGTCTCTCCTTGTCTCATATTTGTGTTTTCTGTCTCGTGTGTATGTCTCTATTTGTCTTTCTGTCTCTTATTTGTGTCTGTCGCTTGTGTTTTTCTGTCTTTTTTTTTCCTCTCTCTCTCGCTTTCTGACTGTCTCGGTCTCTCCTTGTATCTTGTGTTCTCTCGCTCTCTCTCGATTTGTCCTTTTCTGTGTCTTTTTTTTTTTTTTTAGATAAATCTGTCTTTTGTGTCTTTCTGGTGTGTGTCTCATAAAATGGTGTTTTTGTGCAGGAGGGGTTTTGATTTTTATCTCGGAGCAGAATCGTGTTATTAAATGATTTTCTGTGATTGTCTTTAAATCTGAGGATTAAATCATTAAGGTTGTTAAATATAAATTAAAATTGTACATGCTTAAGATTAATTCACCCTAGAGCCTACATTTCGTGTGTGTGTGTGTGTGTGTGTGTGTGTGTGTGTGTGTGTGTGTGTGTATAGTCACTGTGCTGGCGATCTTCAATGAGCTTCATGCTGATGTGGATCTTTACGCCCTGCTGTTCGGAGAGAGCGTCTTGAACGATGCCGTGGCGATCGTCCTCTCATCGTATGTCCTTCGTTTTCCTGAGACACACACACACCACACCCTTCTGCTGACTTTTTGCACAGCCCAGCAAGCTCTCTTTGGGTTGTTCTTTTAAACTGAGCCACTATTGATCATTTGATCTCAAGCTGAATGTCCAGCACGGCTCCCGGGAAGTTTATTTCCACTCTGTTTTTAATTCTGTAGTGAATGCAGTACGGCAAATCAAACGCCCCAGAATGTTGGAGTTAGATTTTAAATCCTGTTTTCCAGTTTAATTTGAACTCCTTAGAAATGCCTTCAAGGGCGGCACGGTGGTGTAGCGGTTAGCGCTGTCGCCTCACAGCAAGAAGGTCCGGGTTCGAGCCCCGTGGCCGGCG
>JAODLJ010000023.1:72468691-72478920 GCA_027576115.1 Cathorops melanopus
GTTTTGCTCCTGCTCACCTTCATTCCTCTTCGTTCCAATGCATACCTCCATCTCTCCAAACCCAACTCAACCTCCTTGCTGTAGGTATGACTATTGCGACCTAATTGCGTAGACGTTTATTTGCCTTGGTTAACTTGGCCATGTATTTACAGTTCTCTTGAAACGTTATCCCAAGAGCACATGATCCTGCACGTTGTGCAGTGTTATGGACAGGTGATAAGATCTTGGCCATCACCTTTCTTGTGGAAAAGAAGCTATTTACATTTTGATGGATTGCAGTTCATATTATTGTCCTGAGACCAAACAAGAAACTGGTCAACCAAGTCCAAGCGGCATTGTCCTTTATCCCAAACCAGAATGGTAATCATTGACTCGTCGACGTATTGAAAAGGGGCAGGGTTGTTATTTAAGCTGATTTCTCAGTCATTGATAAGTAAATTTAAATAGATCAGGACCATGAGCACTTCCTTGTTTTGTTCCCTGGTTAACAGTCTTCCATTGTCCCAAAAGCTCAGTGAACTTTTACGTAGATATTGTGTAGGATTTTAAATTAACACGGTCAATTTAAAATCGCCTTTAAAAAAAAATGTATTGATTTATTTGGTCTAATTAATGTTGAGAGGAAAGAAAGAAACCATGTTGGTTCACGTCCTGGAGATCTGACTCGTGGTGTTTTTATAGCGTCTCAAACGAGGCCACGCTTATGTTGCATTTCCTGGTGTGTTAGAATGAGATGATCGCTGGAGATAACTGCTGTTTCCTGCTGCTTTGTTACTGTTGAGACTCAAACTGCTCGTAGATGCATGTGGAGCTACAGGTGTGCGCACACAGGACAAAGAGAGAGGTTTTCTGTTTGAACTCCTTTATTGTGTTCTGCACTGAAATGATCCCCTTTTGTGTGTGTTTGCGCTGTAGTGAATGCGTTTAGTCCAGACTTGTTTGCACTTCGTGTTCACTTGTGGCTCGCTGTTGGACTTGGGCTGGTTCCTCTGTGGAGATGTGTTCATCAGGGTGGGGATGGGTTTGGAGGAGCTCCGTTCTTCTACTGAGGAGTTCATTGGGCAGCATGGTGGTGTCGTGGTTAGCACTGTCGCCTTACCGCAAGAAGGTTCTGGGTTTGAGCCCAGGGCCCTTCTGTGTGGAGTTTGCATGTTCTCCCCGTATCTGTGTGGGTTTCCTCCAGGTGCTCCGATTTCCCCCACAGTCCAAAGACATGTAGTTAGGGTAACATGGGGCGGCCTTGGCCTGAAGTTGGGCCGAAGTGCCTTTGAGCAAGGCACCGAACCCCCAACTGCTCCCTGGGTGCTGTAGCATAGCTGCCCACTGGGTGTGCGTGTGTTTTCACTGCTTCAAATGGGTTGAATGCAGAAGTTAAATTTCACTGTGTGTTCAGTCTGTGCTTTATCTTCTTTCTGAGGTTCTCCTGGTGTTAATGCTGTTTGTGGTGGTGTTGAGGGATCAGTGCTGTTGGAGTTTGGTGGTTTTTTTGAGGTGTCTGATCTCATCTACTGGAGCTCCAGCTTCTCGAGCTATTTTTCTATCTATCTTTGTCTCTCCCCCCTCATCTATTTCTCTCTCTCTTGCCCCTTCCCTCGGTGTCTCTCTATTTATCTTTCTCCATTTGTCTGTCTCTCTCTTTCCCTTTTGAATCTGTCTGTCTCTCTCACTCAAACTCTGAATCCCCCCGTGTGTGCGCTCTCTCTCTCTCTCTCTCTCTCTCTCTCTCTCTCTCTCTCTCCTATGTGTGTGAGAGTTAGGTTTTAACCTGCTTGGGCTTGCCTCCCCATCGAGGAGCCTCAGGAGGTTCCACGTCTTGTGTAAATATGGAGAGACACACAGGGTTGCTTCAGTCAGAGAAATGTGAAGTTGCTACACACTGGAGGGAAAAAGCGTTCTCACAGGAGCGCAGGTCTCCTCCACAACACATCAGGTTCAGCTTGTGTGAAAACATGGAAAAAAATATGAACTGTTTTTTTCCTTTAGTTTAAAAAATAAAAATAACCACAGATATTTCGTGCATGAAGTCACGTTTGGCCGAAGCCCCAGTCTCCAGTGAAGGACCTTATCAGGGAGGAGTTTCGCAACCAATGGCAGTGTCCTTGACCGTTTCAGTCCGGGTTCAGCCTGTAACCCGGCTCGCTCTTCTGTTCGATCAGATGATGACACATGGCCTTTCTGTAGACCTACAGCGTGACGTGTACGGTCACTGACTCAGAAAACACAACGAAGCTAAATAAAGCCTGATATTGTGTTTTAAAGGTCATCATTGTGCTTTTTAAATTCACTGCTGAAAAGTTAAAGCACAGATCTGTTAACACACTTGAGAAACTGACCTCAGAGGCTCCGATTTACTAAATGCTGATTTGAGGCAGGAACGTGTGTTTAAAGGCTCTGTATAAATTTGGAAGTGAGTAAATAAATATCTAATATGAAATTTTACTGCAGTCGTTTATTTTAGGAACTTTGATTTAATGCAGAATTCTGACTTTCGGCTGATTAAAACGCGTGCGTAATAGCCTGTGGTGATGCTAATTTGTGTGCGAATTCTCTGGTTTTGAGTTTGCTTTGAGACTGAGCGACACTGTATTGCAAGATGAATCTATTTACATGGACACACACACACGAGGAATGACTCGCGTGAACCACACTGCATTCTGTAGACCCCGTTTACACACACCACCCTCGGTGTATATTTTTAAAAGCTTGTGTCAGGATCTGGATTTTCCTGTTTCATTTCCATGAACGCAGCCCCAGCTTTTCTGTGTTTGAGAAATCTGAAGCAGAAAAGAAACCAGAAAGATGCTTCGAGTTCCTGCTGAGAATAAACTCAAGCAAGTGTGGAGTTTCTCAGGGTGGAAAAGTGCAGCTCTGTGCTTTTTATTTCCAGAATGCAAACAGGAAGTGAGAAGGCCCGATGCGCAGGCAGGTCTCGTGCAGGCTGCAGCGGTGGTATTTATACCACAGAGCTGCTGAGTTCTGGATTCTGATTGGTTGATGAACAGCAGGTTTGTATTAATGCGCTCGTTCTGATAGGTTGTCGTTTCTATAACAACAGCTCATTCACGGGGACTCGTCCAGCAGATGCTTGAATTTATAAATGGATCTAAAGTGTCAGAGGTCAAGCTGTACATATAAATGTGACGATGTCTTCAGGACAGAGGAGTTTATGCTTGTTTGTGGTTTCTCAGTAAGGTCACAAGCTTCCTTTTTTTTGTCTGAGTTGAGATTCTGCTGAGCCTGAAGGAGCAGCTGCTTCCATAAGACTTGTTTCACAGTGTTCTATTCTGCATAATGTGTTAAAAGTAACAATAAACAGATAAGTGTGAAGTATTGCTCATTTAATGGATGGATGGATGGATGGATGGATAAAATGACCATTGATGATGTGCATGGTGGTCTCTCAGAAGCTTCATCCTCCAAAGGGTAAGTTCAAATATAAATATTATGGAATCAAACAAGTAAACCAATTCAAATATCTTGGATTCACCGTACCATCAGATGGAAGATGTGGAAACCCAATCAATCAATCAATAGTCTTTATTTAAATAAGATAAATATACATATGGTATTCTACAAAGCAAAGCGGAAGACAAAAATTATAGAACGCTAAAACGTCATAGAAGCCAAGAATCAAAGAAATGCTGAGCAAATTGTATACGCTGGTAATTAAACAGCTATTATGATTCTGTTAAAGAATGAGTTCTTGACTCCGTCTGTTAACTTTTAGAACATCGTGACTGATTCTTCCTTAGATTGTATGCCACCGCCTTAATTCATGGAAGCAGGGGGTACAGTGGGTGATCATCATTTTCAGTTTATTGAAGATCTTGTTTTTCTAACAGCACACGTACCGGTACATCTGTTCTCTTGCTGATGTACTTTCGCTTGTAGCATGTGTCCAAAAACTTTGGAATGAAGGCGAGTGCTGGTTCTGCAGCCCCATAAGATCTAGTAGAGGGCCATCAGCAGCGGCGGTGGCTGTCCATTGCTAGTGATGATGACTGCTTTATTAGGATGCGCAGAAACGCAGATGGCCCGCACCAGAGTGACGGAGTTGCCCGCAGCGGTGGCAGCAACGGCCCGGCCGAGCCACCATAGAATGCCTGGCCTTGTGAGCTCTCGCATACTATTCTCCTCTCCTAACAAAGCGCCTTGCACAGTAAGGTAAGGCAAACAACATTGTGCCCCTATCATGTTGTCTCTCTGGACCTCCAGACCTGCTGTCAAGTGGTGCTCAAAAGTGCCACAGACCTACCTTCCTGCCAAAAAGAATAAAAATCGGTGAAGAATTGAGAGAGAAGAAGCGATTTTCGTGAAATGTGGATGACAGACAACACGATAACATAAACTGTTGGTCGGATAAGCTAATAATAATAATAATTATTATTATTATTATTATTATTATTATTATTAGATCAATAATGTGTAATACTATAATATTAAGTGCTAAGAAAATGTGGTTGCCATAATGAATAGTTTCATCATATCTAAACAATGAAAGAAATTATAACCTCCTTAACGTTTCCTGCTACAAATGTTTGGTCATTTCTTTATCTTCGTTTCTTACCTCCTCGACAGTCTCATCCTGTGGTGTCGCTGCGTTATCATCCGAGTCCCTCTGTGATTCACCGCTCTTGCGGTTCTTCTTGTGTTTATGTGCGAGTTTCTTGGCGTGTCCATCTGCTTTACCGCTGCTGAGACGCCGCACTGGGCTCGTCAGCCACTTGCGCAGGGTATTTCCTGGACGCTTGGCACCTGGTGAGCCATGCAGGTGCCCTGGCTGCAGGGTGGCGCTGCCTGATATTCCGCCATCATTACTGGACACGGAGAGGGTGTCTGGAAACAAGGATGAAAAGGGTGGAAATGCCACAGTATGGAGAGTAACACTTCAACCTTTTTTTTTTTAATGAATGGCATTTACACAAGTGTACATTATGCTCTATTATTGAATATGCATTATATATATGAGATAATTTCAAGGATCATGAAATGTTTGACATTATAAAATAATTAGCAAGGTGGTATGACGGCTAGTCCACCTGGGCACTCGGTGTCCCTGTTGTTGTTTGATTTCCTTTGTTTTGCAGGAAGCTGAATGGAGGGTTATTAGCCAAATGGGTCACACCTGGGCCCGGTGTGCTCCACCCTTTAAAACTCCCTTTATTCTGTGGCTTTCTGGGCTCCGATTCCCTCTTTTGGGGGGTCTTCCCCTCTCCTCTCTCCATCAGCAACCACGACGGCTGCTGTGTTTTAGTTATTCTTCTTTATTTTTTTGATTCCGAGTTATTCTGTGGTGTTTTATGTTATTTTCTTGGAAATAAAGTATTTTTTTAGCCACCTACTCATCCATCTCCTATTCTTGTTGTAGCCTCTGAGCTGGGCTGTGGCAGTAGACATAAAGAATCTCGTAATGCTCGTAACACTCAAGCTTTGGATATGCTTTTAAAAGAAAACAGGCTAACATTATACACTGCAACCCTGCTATAACAAACTCTTTTACTACAAACTTTCGCACATCACAAACTATGTTCAAATTTAGTAACAGTGAGTCAGAGTCTTCAAAAAAAAAAAAAAAAATCACCGAACCATCACTAACAATTATTGAGAACAGTAATCATTGACTTTAAAAAAAAATCTCTTAAAAGGACGTTAATTTACGAGCTAAAAGCAGTTTTACTTGAGTCTTTACTCCGTAAGCACTGTTGTCATGGCTACTTGTAAGTCAAAGATAAGATACTTTCCGTCTGTCAGAAAATGCAGGTGACAGACGGATATAATCACTGGAGGAGTTTTACTTAAAAACACGCTGGCAAACAGATCCATGTCAGCGATCAGAAATCAGAGTCGAGAAATGGGCAATGGACAAGCGAGGCACAGACAGGATATCAAAGGCGGAGACAAAGGGCCAAAATCCAAAACACAAAACCAGAATATCAACACAGTGCTGCAAAATACTTTGTAACGTGAGACACAAGGTATAGTGCATACCATTATCCATTAGCACGAGAGCCATTAGCATGTGAGCATTAGCTCATTGGCATGCTCTCCATTAGCATACTCATCATTAGCCTTTTGCATGTTAGCATGAACCTGTTAGCATGGTATCTGTTAGCTGTAAAAATGTTAGCATTAGCATGTTCATCGTTGGCATGTTAGCATGCTGGTCATGAGCAATGTTGGCATTTTACCATGCTAGCAACCGTGTGTACCTTAGCAACCACGGAGAAACTCCCGAGCAACTACCTCCGACACCATAGTAACCGCCTAGCTGCTTCGTGCACAATACTCCTCATTCTCTTTAGGGAATGTACTTTCGAATTATATATGAAATTGTGAAAAGAAAAATAGTAAGGTGATTAAAATGTTTCAGAACATTATCATGTAACGTACTGATGTTTCTCAGCATGAGGATATAATGCTCCATAAAACCTTACGACAATTATTAAACAAATCTTCACACTCATGAGCGTGTCCCAACTGTTTGCCCCTGCACATGTACTAGTGTGAGATCGCATACTTGATGCCACAGTCTCTGAACCAAACGCAGCACTGCTATTTTTAGCGAACTGCGCTTTTTTCTATTTCTACCTCTTCTCCAAAGGGAGAAGACTTTTTTTTTTTAATTCTGAGCTTTGGTCTTTGAGCTGAATCAAGCCGAGCCTTATGTAAAACTCGTGTAAGATTTTCTGCTTTGTATCCATCTCTCTGATCTCCTCTAAGCTCACAGGTTTTAAATAAACCTATATTTTGGAAGTTGCTCATTGGGAGTTTTATTTCTGAGATACTTGTGAATAGGGTCTTTACACTTGGAATGGAAAATGTGCATGGTTTCTCAACACATATAATATGCCAGCAAACAAGACCTACAGGCAGTGAGTAATCTATATGCACCACAATCTTGAGAGTTGAAATGGATTGTTGATTCGAAAGGAGAATGACCAGACTGGTTCAAGCTGACAGGAAGGTTATGGGAACTCAAATAATCACTCTTTACAACTGTGGTGAGCAGAAAAGCATCTCAGAATGCACAACTTGCCAAATCTTGAGGCGGCTAGGCTACAACAGCAGAAGGTCACATACGCATATTATAACACCAATTCAAAAAGCATTTCCAAATTTTAATAATAACAATGTCTTGACCACTTCCATCCACTGCCACAGATAGTATTCTGGTTTGTACTCACAGTATTTTCGAATGAACTTGGTTGGATATTTTCCCCCAGAATATAAACAAATACTAGGCATATCAGCTAAAAATTCAAAATCAGTCCAAATTGCTTGAAACTGCTCTCATTGAATTCAGAATTGAATGCAGAACAAGATACTCTTGATAGAATTAAACAAGTGTTGCCAGGCAAAACAAACCTCGCCCAGTAGCACTTATGATGAATATATAGGAAGATCTCATCTCATTATCATTAGCCGCTTATCCTGTTCTACAGGGTCGCAGGCAAGCTGGAGCCTATCCCAGCTGACGACGGGCGAAAGGCAGGGTACACCCTGGACAAGTCCCCAGGTCATCACAGGGCTGACACATAGACACACACAACCATTCACGCTCACATTCACATTCCCTTCTACACCTTCCTTACAGGTTTCTGACCTCCAGCAGTGGGCCACAGCAGAGGAAAAGGCTGTGTGGCAGAAAGAAGGGTGCAGTATTAAAGATGGGGTCTGGGCAAGCCCAGACAGTTGACCTTGTCTCCCCAAATACATGTTTCCATATTATGCTAAGTTGACACATGGGAAAGACCATGTAAACTAAATTTTAGTGTCATACTGTTTTGTTATTTTCCTTTTCTCTGAGCATTGCCTCTTCAAGGACAAATAACAAAACATTCTGCACTGAAACATTTTTCATCTTATGTTCCTTCCGTGTGTAGCAGATGTACATAGCAGATGTGCATATGAGCCAGCGATTTAGATGAAATCCAATCAGCTTGAGACCTGATCACGCTCCCGGCTTGTGATCAGGGCATGTAATGCAATAGATGTAATGTCTCCTTTTTTTATCTGGTAAAGTGTATACATAGATTTGAGAACAAAGGGACGGTGTGAGGGGTGTGGTGAACCCTCATCACTTGCCTGTTTCTGCAATAAACCTTCTTTCTTTTGCAAAATGATGAGACTGGTGTTGGTGTTTGTCATTTTTCCATGACACCAGAGAGAGAGAGAGAGAGAGAGAGAGAGCTGAGGTTCCAAGGGCAGTGTGAGAGCAGCAAGATCACTAAAAAGTGAAATTAAATGCAGAAAATGAAAACCCACCTGCACTTTGATGCTTGTCTCCCTATTCCTCATTGCCCAAACATTAAGATTTGCTATAGCCATCTTTGCTGCCATTTTCATTTCTGCTTTTCAGCATTCTTTCTCCTTTATTTTCAGATATTGCTCCGAGACACACTTCAGCATAAACAAACTGAATTTTTTGCACACGTGCACACAGAGCTTTGTTTTTCTTTCTCTCTGACTCTCTCTGCCTTTTCAGCCCTCGGTTGTCACTGGAAGAAAGAAAACACACTCATCAGTGTTACACAAATTCAGGTGTGATCGCTTTTGCCACTTGCCTCCCTTGGCACCTCTCTCCATTCACAAACAGATGTTTGACCATGCCCCTGCCCCAACATACCCCTACTGCCCATCTCAGGCAATGTGTGTTGTTCTGTCTGCCAAATGAAAGGGAGAAAAAACTAAGGGGAGTGTAACAGTGGCCTTCCACACAGTGCAACTTTTACCTGAGTTGAAATCTGTTGGCACAACTCCATCCAGATCTGGTGCTCTCTTTTTAGTGAGATCAGTCAGCAGGCTGGTGACATCTGAATAGTTGGTCATGGACCTGTGATAATAGCCAGCCCCAGGAACCTTCTCACCTACTTTTTGGTCTTGGGCTGGTCACAATCACTGCAGTCTTGTCAATTTGGGAATGCACTTGCCCATGACTCAAGTGACATGACCCAGATACCACACTTTCACCTGACCAGTTGCACAATTCTTTTGGTTTGCCATGAGCCCTGTGTGTCTCCATGACTTAAGAGCAGCCCTCACATGTTGCATGTGCCACTGCCAATCATTACTATAAAGTATATGATATTATCATCAAGATAGGCCAAAGCATAGGTGGTATGCAGGCAGAGGATTCTGTTCATTAGCCAGTAGAACATTACAAGGGCCCCAAATAACCCAAATGAAAGGGTGATGAAGTGGTGTAAACTGAATAGGTGGAAAAGGCCATTTTCCTCACAGGATAATGGCATCCAGGGGCTCTGCCAATATCCCTTCATCAGATCTAGTGTTGAATAAAAGCAAGCCACACCTAACTGATCAAGCAGTTTGTCAGTGCAAGGCTTTGATTAGGCATTGAATTTAGACACCACATTGGCTTTTTTTAAAGATGACACAGAACCGGACCATTCCGTCAGTTTTGGGGACCAAAACCATCAGGTTGTTCCAATCACTGTGTGATTTCTTGATTATTCCCATGTCAAGCATAACCTTAAGTTCATCCCTACCTATAGTTTTCTTGTGCTTTGGTAAGTAGTAGGGGCAGGTGCATACCACCACCTGGGGGGGGGGGGGTGATCTCGATTTTGTGTTCGATGAGATGTGTACAACCAGGGAGGTGCAAGAACACATCAGAACATTCTGCCTGCAACTTGGCAACCTGCACTAGTTGGGACAACAAGAGGTGGCATCCACAGGGGACTGGGGTGGATTGGAGTGCTACTTTTGGTCTTAATGTATCAAATGGTGTGAATTCAAGAATGTATGGAATTTTGTTTTTACTATTAGAAGGTCTCTCCTCCCAATTTTCCTTAACTCTCTGGGTTCAAGAGCTTTACCAGCAAAACTCAGCCTGTTTAGAATGAGTAGGTCATGTATTTAGATAAATATCTTTTGCTGGTTTTTATCATACAAGCATAATAAACATATTGACAAACTTTACACTTTCCTATGTGCTCACTACCAAATAATCTTCTTTTGGCTGCTCCCTTTTAGGGGTCACCACAGCAGATCTTTCGTCTCCATTGATCCCTGTCTTCTGCATCCTTCTCTACCACACCTGCCACTTTCATGTCCTCTCTCACCGTATCCATGTGTCTCCTCTTTGGCCTTCCTCGTTTTCGTGTGCCTGGCAGCTCCATCCTCAACATTCTTCTTCCAACATGCTCTGCATCTCTTCTCAGGATGTGCCCATACCATCTCAGTCTCATCTCTCTTAGCTTAATTCCCAA
>JAODLJ010000023.1:73078442-73090070 GCA_027576115.1 Cathorops melanopus
TGTAATATTGGATCATTTTCCTCAATAAATAAATGACCAAGTATAATATTTTTGTCTCATTTGTTTTACTGGGTTCTTTTTATCTACTTTTAGGACTTGTGTGAAAATCTGATGTTGTTTTAGGTCATATTTATTCAGAAATATAGAAAATTCTGAAGGGTTCACAAACTTTCAAGCACCACTGTACATTCAGCTCTGCATCCATCTCCACACCCATTACTCCTGTTTGAATTACTCATGAACTCATCACTGCAGAGATATGAACCATGTATCACAAGGAAGAACACAACCAGAGCTTTGTAATGATGCTAGTCACATTTATACAGTATTTGTACATACTGAAGTAATCACATTATGAAAACAGACCAAACTTCTGCAAAGTTACAATTTTACTAATTTCTTCACTCATTTTCACATTCCTGATTCTCTGTTGAATAAGTGATAATATCAGGTAGATGGAGATTAGGAAACAGATTTAATGTCTATCGCAGATTTAATCCTGTTTAAATAAATTTCCATCTCCCCACATCCTAGGACTCCCTACATCCTAATGTATATCTACCTGTTTAGCTACCTGTTTAGATTAGGAGGCAGGTAGGTGTAGATTAGGAGGCTGGTAGGTATAGATTAGGAGGCGGACAGGTGTAGATTAGGAGGCGGGCAGGTGTAGATTATGAGGTGGGTAGGTGTAGATGAGGAACCGGATAGGTGTAGATTAGGAGGCGGGTAGGTGTAGATTAGGAGGCGGGTAAGTGTAGATTGGGAGGCAGGTAGGTGTAGATCGGGAGGCAGGTAGGTGTAGATTGGGAGGCAGGTAGATGTAAATTAGGAAACAGGGAGGTGTAGATTCGGAGGCGGGTAGGTGTAGATTAGGAAATGGGTAGATGTGGATTAGGAGGCAGGTAGATGTGGATTAGAAAACAGGTAGATCTTGATTAGGACGCAAGTAAATTATGAAGCAGGTAGGTATAGATTAGAAAACAGGTAGACGTAGATTAGAAGGCAAGAAGATGTAGATTAGGAAAACAAGAAAAGAGAACCATAAAGAATGACAAAAATCCAAATCAACCGGAAACCACCCAAACTCGATCAGCCAGCACCACAGACTAAATTTCTCACTTCCTGAAGTACTCCAGAACTCTCTTTAAGTGATAAAATTTTTATTTTAATTTTCACAAGCATGGAAAGTTTCCTAAATTTATTTGAAATGTTAGCCTGACATTTCTTCCATCCAATTGTTAGCTGCAGAAATCTCTCCCTGGCGAGTGTTGATTGGTTGAGCAGGTATCTGCTGTGATTGGTTTGAGTAATATGGGCATTATAAGAATGCAGGCACTTACAGGTGCAGGCACAGGGGATACTGGGGGCTTCACCAACAGCACACTGAGCCAAAATGTAGAGCAGGAATTGTAATCCAGAAACAAGCGAGAGCCAATTGATCAGCAAACAATGCAATGGAGAGAAAGCAAAAGATGAGGTCTTTTAAGGAACAAACTGGGATGACCCATGGCAGGAGAAGTGTAGGCCCAAGTGATGAGCTTCCTTCTGAGTTCAGGTGGAACATGTAGGAGTCCGGGTGGGGGTGGTGGGCAGTTCTCAGGAATATTAGAGGTCTGCAACTGCTAAATCACCTTATCAATGTCCCAAGTAATGGCCTGTATGAAACACGCTGGTGGAAGTATGGGAGTGGATTCCGAGGTATGGGGAGTGGGTTCCAAGGTATGGGTTGAGGGGTTATGGATCCTGGAAAGAGCATCTGCTTTAGTATTTCTAGAACCAGGGTGGTATGATATAGTGAATCGGAACTGAGTGAAAAACAGGGCCCACCTGGCTTGCCTAGGGTTAAGACGTTTAGCAGTCTTCAGGTATTCTAGGTTTTTATGGTCGGTTAGAATCATGAATGGGTGTGTGGCCCCTTCCAGCCAATGTCTCCATTCATCCAAAACGAATTTGAGTGCTAGGAGCTTCCGGTTACCAGTGTCGTAGTTTCTCTCCGTGGGTGTGAGTTTCTTGGAAAAGGCGACCACTGGGTGTAACTTTGGTTTTTCTCCGAAGTGCTGTGAGAGCACCCCTCTGACTCCTGTCTCCAGCACATCTATTTCCACTATAAATGGCTTGATAGGGTCTGGATGTTGTCAGATGGGACCAGAGGTAAATGCTGCCTTGAGCCGGTTGAAGGCCTCCTCCACTGCTGGGTTCCACTGGAGGCACTGAGGAACATTTTTTAGCAGGGATGTTAAAGGAGCAGCAATCATACTGAAGTGCTGGTAAAAATTTGCAAAGCCCAAGAAGTGTTGCAATTCCTTGACTGATGTGGGTCTGGGGCAAGGTGTGACAGTAGAGACCTTAGCCTGGTCCATGGCTTACTCCTTCAGAACTAATTATATGTCCAAGGAAGGAGATCTGGTTGACATGAAACTGGCACTTTTCAGCCTTGACAAACAGGTGGTTCTCGAGCAGACGAATAGTATAGACTTGACATGTTCCACATGGCTTTCCATGTCTGGGGAGTAAATCAAAATATCATCAATGTAAGCAATGACAAATTTACCCAGCATGTCCCTTAAGATGTCATTAATCAGATACTGGAATACAATGGGTGCCAAAGAAAGGCCATAAGGCATCACCAGGTATTCAAAATAGCCAGGGGTGGTGCTCAAGGCCATTTTCCATTCATCCCCTTCTCAAATTCTTACTAGGTTATATGCACTGCAGAGATCCAGTTTGGAAAATATCTTTGCTGTTCTTAATTGTTCCAAGGCTGTGGGCACCAGAGGGAATAGATAGGGATATTTCACACGGATTTGATTTAGTCCTTTGTAATCAATACAGGGCCAAAGACCTCCTCCTTTCTTCTCCACGAAGAAGTAGCTTGCAGATGCTGGAGAGGTGGATGGTCTGATATATCCTTGCTTTAGTGCCTCTTGCACCTAATCTTCCATGGTGGCTTGCTCCTTTAGGGACAAGGGATAGATTCAGTTATGAAAAGGGCTCATGCCTGGGAGGAAGTCAATGGCACAATCATAGGGATGGTGAGGGGGTAAGCCACAAGCCTTACCACTACTGAACACCTCCTTCAGGCCCAGATAATAGGCTGGAATGTTATAAAGGGAATTGGGTAGAGGGCTCTCTACGGATGTGGATGAGATGGCCAGCTGAGGGCTCTGTAAGCAATTTTTGAAACAAACTGATGACCATTGTAAGATGTCCTTCTGCTGCCAGGAAATTAATGGGTCATGGAGTTGGAGCCAGGGGTACCCTAGAATGATGTCGTGGTTAGTGGTTTGAGTGATGAACAACAAGATGTGCTCGGAATGGAGGGCCCCCACCTGAATCTGGAGAGGAGCAGTCAAACCCTCTCCAGTGGACCCCCCGCTGATGGTCTTTATATTAATGGGTCTTTGTAGAGTGTCAGTGGACAAGTTGAATCGCTGGACAACCAAGCAGTTGATGAGATTAGCCTTGGCCCTTAAGTCTGTAAGTGCTGAGAGGACGAGTCAAATCTGGCAGGGCTAGTAACACAGATAATCTGAAAGATTGTGTTGGGGGACTGGTTAAAGAACTCACCGGGTTGGGTTGCTCGTTGGCTTGATGGGCTGCAACTCCTTGAAGTGGGTGGACTGGGCATTTGGCAATGATATGGTTGGCATCACTGCAATAAAAGCATAACCCCTCTCACTGTCTTCTTTCTCTCTCTGTTGCAAATGTGTGTGAGAGACCTCCATGGGAGTTGGAGTGTCAATGGAAGGAGAAGGAAAGGTTGAGGTTTGCAGTGAAGGCCTTTTCTGGATTAGGTGGTTGAGATGGATGGCTAAGTTGATGAGGGAGTCGAGGAATAACTGTTCGTCATGGCAAGCCATTTCGCTCAGTACTTCTGGACACAACCCCTGGCGAAACATAGCCTTTAATGCGGGTTTGTTCCAACTGCTACCAGCAGCCACTGTGCGAAATTCCAGAGCGTACTCTGTGACTCGTCTATCTCCTTGTTTAATCATGAGGAGACTCTCTCTGACCTCTATTCCCTCGGGTTCGTGGTCAAAAACCCATTTAAACAGTTCAAGGAAACGATTGTAAGAAGTGATGTGTTCACCACCACGCCTCCATACAGCGCTGGCCCACTGTAGCACTTTACCCAGGAGTAAGGTGAGAAATTTTGCAATCTTCTGCTCATCAGAAACCCCAGAGAGTGAAGAGAAGTATAGGGAGCATTGAAGCAGAAAGCCCTTACATTGTGAAACTTCACCTGAGAACTTGTTGGGAAGAGAAATGAGTTGAGCTGCACTGATGGGAGATGCAGGGCATGTAAGGAGGGCCTGTGACATTACAGCAGCAAGCTGCACCATCCTGGTGTTGAGGTCACTGAGCATCTGCTGATATTCACCTAATAAATGCCCTTGAGCATTAAGTGCAGTTTGCTTCATCTCCTCTGCTGCATCCATAGTGAGGCGAAGTATCCTGTCAGAATGCAGGCACTTACAGATGCAGGTGCAGGGGAGACTGGGGGCTTCGCCAACAGCAGGCTGAGCCAAAAACATAGAGCAGGAATCATAATCCAGAAACAAGTGAGAGTCAGTCGATCAGCAAACAACACAATGGAGAGAAAGCAAAAGAGGAGGTCGGTGATGAATGTAAACACGGGTTGTACACTGGAATTCAGGCGGAAAACAAACGGCTCAGTAAAGTTAGACATGGGGTACTAGACAAAACTTCACGAAGTGGGGAAGTGAGAGCTGAGTATATAAAGGAGTGCTTGGTAATTGCTGGACGAGTGTCAGATGTAATTAGTAGTCAGGTGATAGAGGGCGCTGTGAGTCTTGAGACTTGTAGTCCGGAGTGGCCATGTTTGGAGGCTGCTCTGAACTCATGTTTTCAACGCCATTACTGACAGGCATTAGTGAAAAGCTGTCTTTCTATCTCACTGGCTGGAGCAGTGCCAGTGAAAAACAGGAAATACCTTGTTTTATGGACGTTTCACATCACCACATGTAGCAATAAATGGGTAAATGTTAATATTTAGCACAAAAAAAGTAATCATTGGCAAATTGCTGTGGTATTAGGGAAATAAACCACTTTGAAACATGCTGTTATAGGAAAGTAATCAACCTGAGGGCGGTAACCCTGTTGATGTGTTTGGTGTGTGTGTACCTAAAGCCACTCTCGCAGCTGAAGCATCGTAGTTAATCCAAAAGGAGACCCAGGACAGGATGGTGATCAGGATGGAGGGCATGTAGGTCTGCAGGATGAAATATCCAATGTTCCTCTTCAACTTAAAACTGAGTGACAGGCGTGGATACGCTCCTGAGAGAGAGAGAGAGAGAGAGAGAGAGAAAGAGAGACAGACAGATGGGGTAGAGACAGAAAGGCTATTTATTTCGACAGGCTGTGGAGCCATACTTTATGTTTTGTTTCAGTTTCTATGGCAATGGTGGTGCAGATTTGCCTCCGTCACTATGGCAACAGGCAGCCATGGTGTGGTGGAATAAATAGTTTTTTTTTTTTCCCCTTGTGATTGGTTGTAATAACTCAGCCTTGAGCGCTCTCACCAACACAATGAGATAAAAAAGAGGGGAAAAGTCAACTTCTTGTTAAAGGTGCTTAATAATGACAATAACGACTGTACCAACACACAACACACACTGTTCAAAGGAAGAATGGAAAGAAGGAAGAACAAGAAAGAAAGAAAGAAAGAAAGAAGATATGTGAAGATTACTTCACCATATATTCAATAAGATTCTGGACCATTCTTCACCTTTATTACTTTCTCCATAATAATGTCATGTTTCCCATCACATCATCTTTCCCTACCCCCTCAGCCAGGTCTGATCTTTAACATAATCTTTCCCTGGTCCCTCCCCAAGGTATGATTTTTGTAATGTTGTTTTTCCCCTCCTCAATGGAGGTTTGATCTCTATAATGTCCTCTTTCCCTACTCCCTTGGGGATGTCGGATCTCTATCACATTATCTTTCTTCCCATCCTCAGCAAGGTCTGATCTCTGTAACACAATCTTTCCAAGCTCTCTCAGAAATATCTGATCTCTATAAAGTCCTCTTTCCCCACCCCAACCATGAGGTCTGGTCTCTATAACATCTGCTTTCCCTGCCTCCTCAGTAAGGTCTGAGCTCTATAAAGTCCACTTTCCCCATCACCTCAGCAAGGTCTAATCTCTATACAGTCCACTTTCCCTGTTCCACCAGTGAGGGCTGATCTTTATAATATCCTTTACCCCAGCCCCCCTCAGTGAGGTCTTATCTCTATAATGCCTGCAGTAGGGAAGTCATGACCTACGGTAATGGTTAGAGAAGCAGCTTTGGGACCAAAAGGTCACTGGTTTGTTTCCATGGACCACCAGGAAAGGCTTAACCCCCAACTTCTTTCACTGCCCTCTCAGTGAGGTCTGATATCTATAATGTCAGCTTTCAGAGAGGTCTAATCTCCATAGTGTTCACTTTCCTCGCTCCCTCAGTGACATCTGATCTTTGTAACACACTCACTTCCCACCCCCTCTGTGAGGTCTGATCCCTATAACACCCCCACCGTACCCTCAAGTCCCACACAGTATGTGGAGATGATGTTCGACATTCCAGCAACTTTGAAGTGGAAATAATTATTAGTGTGCCAGTTCTTAGCTTTACAGGGGGATAATTTATACAGTAGAGCTTCTGCTTCATGAATATATGACACTGTGGACTGAGTGCTTCTCTTTTCTCTCTCTTTCATTTAACAGTGTGAAGAAACAGGGAAGTAATCACCCCTCCATCATCATTGCTGGTCTAAGCTGGTGTTTCTACGACAAGGGGGTGAGACGCTTGATGCAAAGCCGGTAATTAGCCTTGCCTTGGAATGTAGTGATCCCTGAGCTCAGGCACAGTCGAAAATATAACACCCTCTCATTGTTACTTCAAAATGAATGGGCGTTGTTTGTTTATTTATTTGTTCAGACAAAAAATGCACAAGATTCAGTAAGCGAGAGTGTCTATTAGGGATGTAAATGATTCGGAAAGAACAAATAAAGTGTTTTAAATTGAGAAACACAAATAGGGTTTGAACTGTTGTTTTTCTTTTTATGTCTACATTTTAATTTACTTTCATGTTGTTAAATGGTCAGATATTTTGGGAAAGAGAGCCAAATAAATTTGTTTGAAAATATCATAGGCAAGTATGAACAAAAATAATAATAGTATGAGTGGGATTTGGAAAACAGTCCCATACACATCTCTATTAAAAACAAACAAACAAAAACAACAAAAATACATGAATAAAAATCTGTTCTGGTTTAAGCTCTGCCCACTTCAGGTCTAAATCCAAATGTGTCTCTCTTATTAAAAAAACAAAACAAAAACAACCTTGAAAACAAATTAATGTTTCAGAACAAAAAGAATTTCACAGTCTCATGTGAGGACTTAAATAAGTCCTCAACCAAAGCAGTGTTGAATTCTGGATTGTGATTGGTCAGAAGGTGTTGATTAATTCTCTATAACAGCAGCTCTCACAGTAGCGCAGGTTTATATTAATGCACTCGTTGTAATACATTATCGTTTCTATAGTAACAGCTCATTCACAGGGACTTCACTTTATAAACAAATCAAAATTGTGAGTCATCGTTGATACAGTGACATTTTTTCTGAGGAGATGTTTATTGAACATTTATGGAAGGAGTCTTCAGTGTCAGCGCTAAAGCAAGAAAACTTTCAGTTTTCTGACATTATCAGGACTGAGGAGTTTTCACTGACTTTATGGTTTCTTGGTAACATGACAAGCTGAGGATGCTGATGGAACGACTGTTTATATGGAGCCCATAACATAACAGGAAGTAACATGTTTTGCAGATGTCCCACAACATTAAATGTAACTACAAACAGATAACAGATGTTCTTGAATTAAAAAAAAATCAAAAAACAAAAAACTCTTCAGTTGTTGGGGAAAGAGGAATGAAACACTTGGAGGTGTGCAGTTATAGGAAAAGAATCAACTCTGGAGTGGAAACAGTAACTCTGCTTCATCACATCACTCGGTCAATGGAGCAGACCTGTTCTTCAAGTAAATGGACAGAACTAAACAAGAAAGTTTCCTCAAGGGTTCTTTGGGTGATTAAAAGTTCCATTTTCCAAAATGAGTTCTATCAGAAGCCCTTTCGCAGAGGGAAAAGCTCAGCTGTAGGGAAAAACTTTATGGGTCCTCCAGAGGGACAAACTGAGGAACCTTTTAGGAATTTTAAGCCTTTATTCATCACGTGGAATTCTTCCTCTGCATTTAACCCATCTGAAGCAGTGAACACACACACATGCACACACATGTGAGCAATGAACACACACATACCCAGAGCAGTGGGCAGCTATGCTACAGTGCCTGGGGAGCAGTTGAGGATTAGGGACTTTGCTCAAGGGCACTTCAGCCCTTGGACATCCCATGTTAACCTAATTGCAGGTGTTTGAACTGTGGGGGAAACTGGAGCACCCGGAGGAAACCCACGCAGACATGGGAAGAACATATAAACTCCACACAGAAAGACCCTCATTGGCTGCTGGGCTCAAACCCAGAACCTTCTTGGTGTGAGGCAACAGTGCTAACCACTACACCACTGTGCTGCCCACTGTGAAAGTGCTGTTCATTCACTCCTACTACCTACACATTTTCCTGCTGGTCCAGGGACTTGAACTGGTGACCTTTTGGTCCTAAATCTGTCCCTAACCAATGCTTCCCCTTTTAGGGTGTAATTTCAAAAATTCTTAGTAAGTTTTCAAATGGTTAAAAATTAAAGCTTGAACTGTTTCTGCCCACTGGAAGTGATAAACGTATAATGATTCCAGATGGTTCTAGTTCTTTGAAATTCTTCAGGATTCTTTTTGATGATTTATAAGTAATGGGGAAGGGGAAGCCATGGCCTAATGGTTAGCGAAGCAGCTTTGGGACCAAAGGGTTGCTGGTTTGGTTCCCTGGACCAGCAGGAATGGCTAGCAAGGTGCCTAACCCCCAACTGCTCCCCAGGCTTGCTCTGCATATATTGTATGTCACTCTGGATAAGAGCATCTGCTAAATGCCTGTAATGGAATGGAATTACACACAGCTGGAATTCCTTAGTTGGGTATTTTCTGAAAGGGAAGCCACTATATGGTGGCACAGTGGTGTAGTGGTCATCACTGTCGCCTTGCAGCAAGAAGGTTCTGGGTTTGAACCTTGTGGCCAACTGGGGTCTTTCTGTGTGGAGTTTGCATGTTCTCTCCTCATGCCTGTGTGGGTTTCCTCTGGGTGTTCCGGTTTCCTCCTACAGTCCAAAGACATGCAGATTCAGTCAACTGGCTATTATAAATCTCCCGTAGCTGTGAAGGTGAGTGGGATGGTTGCTTGTCTCTGTGTAGATTGGTGACCTGCTGAGGGTAAACCCCACCTCTCACCCAAAGTCAGCTGGGATTGGCTTCTGCTTTCCCCATGACCTGGATGCATAAGCAGGATAGACATGCATGGATAAAAACCACAATTGCAGGATTGTACACTGAACCAAACTGTAGGTGCTAAAGAAAGCAACTGGACTTGCTTAAAATTCTTGAAGATGTTTCACCTCTCATCTGAAAGGCTTCTTCAGTTCTGTCTGAATAGTGGGGAGTTCCAGGTATTTATCCTCTAGTGGATCAAAAGCAACCCTAAGGAAAGTTGAGGTCACCTGGGTCATTGAGTCATCCTGTAGGTGTTAGGTCACTGGGGGCTGGATGTGAATGGTATTAGCAGCCTAGAGGGTCGTTAGAGTGATCTGTGGGTCATTGGATCTCTTTGCCATCACGTGAGTCATTGAAGTTAGCTGAGTCTTGGTGTGGATGTGTATTCAGTTTTCTGGGAAGTGTGCCAAGTACCAATACTACTGCATTGTAGGTGGCTGATAAGTGGTGTCTCAGACCACCTCCTCTGTTTAGTGATGGTCATTCCAGGTTAACAAAGATGGCTTCTTTTACTCCTCTTTTAAATCACCAGTCTTCTCTGGCTAAAATGCATACTTTGCAGTTCTGAAATGAGTTGAGTCTTCTTTAGCACCTACGGTTTACTATGACCTGGATGACTGAGAACCTTCAGAGACATACACCGAACCAAAGAATGCTGTAGGATGGTAGATTTACCTGGTTTTATTTAAGGCTGGAAAGGTGGAACATTAAGAAAGGTTTAAAGGCAAAGATTCTGTACAGATTCAATAAAACCCTTTGGAAAGTGTTAAGGAACTGGAACTATTGTTCTTTATGTTTTTCATACTGTAATGTGAGTGTACATCTTCACCTGTGGAGAAGACAACGTTCTTGGACACCAGTTTATAGTCCACGATGGAGAACTGAGGAAGCTCGATTTGGGACACACCGGATACGGCATTGTCTCCTCCTTTCCAGTAGAATTGGATATCATCAGTTGTGTAGCCATCTGTACAAATCACATGAATAGATGAGTCACATATACATGATGGTGTGTAAAAACATCCCAATGAGCTAAATATGTTGAAAATTGGGTGGGAATGCACTGGATAGTGTTGATGCATCACAGCTTGAGGGTTTCCAGTTTGATCCCAAGCTAGGGTTACTGTTTGTGTGGAGTTTCACATGTTCTTTCTTAGTCCATGTGGGATTCTTCCAGGTTTTCTGGTTTCCTCCCACATTCCAAGAACATGCTAAGCAAATTGGCAATTCTAAATTGCTTGTATGTGTAAATGAATGTGGGAATGATTGACTTGAATCACATCCAGGATGTATTCCTGCTTCATACTCATCATTTCTGGAATCGATTCCAGCTCCATGAGCATCCTGACCAGGATAAAGACCTTACTGAAGATGAATGAATGAATAAATGAATGAATGTTGAAAGAAAAAAAGTTTACTAAGTATCAACATAAGATTTGGCTCTTTCACATGACAAAAACATGTCTGTTTTGCTTAATTTTTCTTAATGAATGTGCTATTTTGGTGGATAATAATGTATAATAGTGGATGGAGCCAATGTAAATACCGGTACATTAATTTATCATGTTTACATTAATTTAAAATGTTTACAGACATTTTGAATAAATTGTGTAAATATTACTGAAAGGCATGTATTAAATTTATGCATGCATTTACAACCCCAAGTTAGAAAAAGTTGGGACAATATGTTGAAATTGAAGTTAAAACTGAAAACAATGATTTATAAATAATCTTTGACCTCAAAACAATACATTTAAACATTATTTGGTGTTTTACCTTATTAATGTTATTGTTCCCCCCCCCAAATGAACACATTTCAATTTTGATTCTTGTAACACATTTTAAAAAAAGTAGGGACAGTAAAAGCATTTGCCATTTTATAATGTTGCCATTCCTTCCCACTTAAAAGATATTTAGGGACTGAAGACACCAAGTGAAAAAGTGTTTCACGTGTTATTTTGTCCTATTCTTCCTTCACATTTTTCATTTCTAAATTCTCCACACATTCTCTATTGGGAACAGAGGGGACACACCCTCTTCTTCCACAACCATGCCTTTGTAATGTGAGCAGAATGTGGTTTTGCATTGTCTTGTTGAAATCTCCCTGGAAAAGACGTTGTCTTGAAGGCAGCAGATGTTGCTCCAAAATCTCAGTGTACTTTTCTGCATTAATGCTCCATCACAGAAGTGTAAGT
>JAODLJ010000023.1:75378151-75389785 GCA_027576115.1 Cathorops melanopus
GAAACAAAACCTACCCCTAAGACTAACCTGAGAGACTAAGTCTGAAATTGTTTCCATGGAAACATGAAAAATTTAAAATTTCTCAAGTTTCTTAGTATGGAAAGACACCTCTACATCACCTTGTTAACATGTATACCAAGTTTCAAATCTGTATCATGAATAATTTTGGATATGTGCTCCGGAAATGAACATTGCTCTTAGAAACTAAGTCAAAATCTATTTTTTATGTAAAATTTTGAAATATTTTTTCAAAAATCCAACATAGCAAAAGGCACCAGTTTACATGTTGCTTGAGATGTATACAAAGTTTCATGACAATCTCTTCAGTAGTTTTGAAGATGTGACCGGACGGATGGACGGACGGACGGAACCTGTTTCTATATCCCCCACGGATAACTAGAAAGGCACTTGATAGAGTGCGTACCTCCGCCAAACCACATATTCAGATTTGCATCAAAATCTAATTTACTGTTCCTTGGCCCATGAGCTACCTTTTCCTCAAAATTTCATCAAAATCCATTCACTGTTGTGTGGTGGGTTTTTTTTTTTTTTGAAACGTTGGGAACAGACAAACAAACAAAAGTGAAAATATAACCTCTTCCACCAAAGTTGGCGGAGGTAAACAAAACAAAAACGGCTTCTGCATAGCAAATCACAAATCTTCTGTTACTGAGGTATTAGAGTCCTGAGGTGACTTGCTGCATGAGTGAGCCCTGGAAAACATGAAGAAAATACAGTATAATGTTTGGACAAAGCCTTTAAGTAGGCTAGCATACTTTTTATTTAAGAGCTGTTCAAAGAAACCATGCTGAGCCTTATTACAGCAAACAGGCCAGAGACTCAGGGAGATGCAGAGAGCCGCCACCACCTCCTACCATGATGAGAGTAACAGTACTGAGGATATTGTTAAGCCAGTCATTATCTCATTATAATTCTCAGCAGTTTACATTCTAGTAATAGTACCGTGCACTTCATGATTTTTTTTTTTAGAAGAAACCTTTATTCATCACATGCACACTTAAAGCACAGTGAAATTCATCCTCTGCATTTAACCCATCTGAAGCAGTGAACACATGCGCACGCACACACTCAGAGCAGTGGGCAGCCACACCAGAGCGCCCGGGGAGCAGTCAGGGGTTCAGTACCTTGCTCAAGGGCACCTCAGCCCAAGGCCGCCCCACGTCAACCTAACTGCATGTCTTTGGATTGTGGGGGAGACCAGAGCACCCGGAGGAAACCCACGCAGACACAGGGAGAACATGCAAAATCCACACCAAAAGGCCGTTGCCGGCCGCTGGGTTCGAACCCGGAACCTTCTTGCTGTGAGGCGACCGTGCTAACCACTACACCACTGTGCTGCCCGGTATGTTGGAGAATGATTGTAGGGTAGTGGTGTCCCATTGACGTTCACAGTGAGTTGACGATTAGCCTCCCTGGTGTTAAGGTGGAAGACAGTTGTCGTAGTTTTCGTCATGCTCGGTTTCAATCTCCAGGTTTTGAGGTATGTTGCTAGGAGTCCCATGTCTGATGTCAAGACATCCTCTACTTTTGGCTAGCTTCTATCCGAGTGGAGGAGGGCAGGATCGTTGGTGTAGCCAAACTGTTTAGATGATGTTGGTAGGTCACTGATATACAGGTTGAAGAGCATAGGAGCCAGTACTGAGCCTTGGGGAACTTCATTTCTGAGGTGGCGTGGGCAACTGAACTGCCCATCACTCGTCTTCAGGACAAAGCTGTGGTTGGCCAGGATGTTTGCAATGAACCTCACCAGATGGCAACTGGGAACAGCCCTGAGGAGTTTCAGGATCAGGCTCTGGTGTCCTAGGCTATGGTAAGGTCCATGAGGATGACACCCACCTTGTGGCCCTTTTCAAAGCCAGCTTCAATCTCTTCGGTGAAGTTGACAATCTGGTGTACTGTACTGCATCCCTGGCAGAAGCCAGCTTGTTGGTCAGATAGCTGAGGATCTATGGTTGGTTCCAGCTGGGCTAGAAGGAGTCATTCTGTGAGTTTGAATGGGACGCAAAGAAGAGAGATGGGATGATAGCTCTTTGGATTGTCCAGGGGCTTGTTTGGTTTTGGCAGAGTGATGATGGTTGCCCTATGCCAGGTCTTGGGAATAGCTTGTCGGTGGAGGCAGGAGGAGTAGAATGCCTGGAGGTAGTTGAGGCATTTTTGGCCGCAGTGCAGCAGAAACTCGGGGGGGATGTTCTCTGGCCCTTGAGCCTTTCCATTTTTCAGTTGCCTGATTGCTGCAGAAAGCTCTTCAGATGAGAAGGGTGCTGAAAGGAGGCCATCAACTCCTGGAGCATTCCAGAGTTTGGTTGTTTCTTTCTTGATGAAGTGTGTATGGTCCTTACTTGCCTCCTTGAAACGGCTATTCTCCAGAAGCTGTTCAGCAATGGAGCTGGCTGCCACTGGGCATCGTGAGTGTTTGTGGTTTCTGCCAGTAAGACTGAGGGTCTTCCAGGCCATCCTGCTTGAATGAGTAAAGTCAATGCCTTGGACTCTGTCTTTCCAGTGCTCTCTTTGCTTCTTGTCAAGGCAGTCTGTCAAGAGTGATGTCTTGGTAGATGACTCCTCAGTTTCAGCATGGAGGCATTCATCATAGTATGTTTCACACTCGTTATCCCATGTTGGATTGTAGTGCTGACGAAAGCCACGTGGTATTCACTGCACTGATGAGTTTGCAGAGAGCTGAATGGAGGAGGTTGGGGATGGGAGACTGTCTACCCTTGAATCCACCAAGTTGGTGAACATGTCCCACTTTGCCTTGCGAAAGTTCCACCTCTTTACTGGTTTGATAGGTATTGGAACTATTGGATTGTCTGGGACGCTCAATGACAGCCTGTGTTGTGACTTTGGGAAAGGATCCAGGATGATTTTGTGGGGTGTAGAGCCTTTCAGGTTGGCAAAGGCCAGGGTTTGAAGTTGTGTTCCATCTACCAGAGTGGAAGGAATCCAGTTGTTTTGGGTCATACAGAAGTTGCACACCAGATGTGGAGGCCCAGTCCTCGAGTGCAGCACCATCCAGGTTGGTGGACCTGTAACTCCAAGTGGTGCTGCAGCAGCTGAAGTCTCCAGCATAAATGCAGGGAGAGTCCAAGGTGAGAATGGTATCTGCATAGAGCCATGATGGTGGTGGCTTATAGACATTGACACATGCCTTTGATCTGTGTCACTGCCCATTCTACATTGGAATGCGGCGGGGAGGCAGCAATTGCCTTCCATTTTGCTGAGTTTCTGATGAGTGGCAATCCTATGGGTATCGCTTTCAGTGTGTGCTGCTAGGATGAAGCCAAGAATCTTCAAGCCGGAGCTGTCACTGGTGTGGGTCTCTTGGAGGAAGATTGCAGTCACTTTGTGGGCTTGCAGTATGTGCTCAATGAGTTTTCTTGGCCTTGGTTAAGCCTTCCACATTCAGCTGCAACACTGATGCTATTCCATGTGATACCTGACGGTGCCTGCCCTAAAAAGGGCACATGTTCCGGGTTGACATCAGGCTGCATACTCAAATGGTGCAAGAGAAGTCACTGTCAAAGCTGCTGATGCTATTTTGTCAGGTGAACGACAACAACCAGAATCAGTTACTGGGGCTCACCACATGGAGGTCAACAACTTGAGCCCCGGTAACTAATTCCAAAATTCCAACTAAGCTCTAGATGTATTGAATTTAAGCTTCAATACATGATTAAGCTTGAATTTAAGGTTATGCCCAGTTCTTGAAGTTGATGTATTGGAAGCATGAAAAATGGGTGAGCGTAAGGATCTGAGTGACTTTGACAAAATTATGATGGCTAGATGGCAGACAGAATGAACCAGAGATATTTTATGTTGTGCTGGTCAACTACATTTCATTTGTGAATATACATCCATTCCTGCGTTTCAGTCCTGCAACACATTCCAAAAAAGTCGGGGTGGGGCAATTTAGGGCTAGTAATGAGGTACAACAATTTAATGATGTGATTTGAAACAATTGATGACAACAGGTGGTTGTCTTTTCAGGAGTAAAGATGGGCCGAGGATCTCCAGTTTGTCAACAAATGTGTGAGGAAAATTATTGAAATGTTTAAAAACAATGTTCCTCAAAGAAAGGTGGGAAAGGATTGGGCTATTTCACCCTCAATAGTGCATAATATCATTAAACCATTCAAGGAATGTGGAGGAATTTCAGTGTGTAAAGAGCAAGGGCTCAAGCCTAATCTGAAAGCCTGATCTCCGATCCCTCAGACGGCACTGCATCAAGAACTGTCATTCATCTATAGCTGATAGATGAACTGTTGCACGCCTTCAGACTTGTTTACAGGAAGAACGGGACAAAATAACACCTAAAACACTTCATCGCTTGGAGTCTTCAGTCCCTAAACATCTTTTAATTCTTGTGAGAAGGAATGGAAACGTTATAAAGTGGCAAATGCTTTACTGTCTAAACTTTTTAGAAATGTGTTGCAAGAATCAAAGTTGAAAGTGTTTATTTTGAAAAAATTAAATTTGTGCTGTAAGTCAAATGTGCTGTTGTATTGCTTTAATTGCCGTACGGGTCACCCGATTTATTTACAAATCATTTTTAGTTTTAATTTCAGTTTCAACATACTATCCCAACTTTTTCTGAATTGGGGTTGTACAAAATAGAAGAATATCTTATATATGAGGCAGATCACCTGTGTTTTTAATAAGGTGTGATTAAACAACTACACATTTAAACATTGCTGACTCAGAAAATGTTATTCGACTAAACTATTTTCAGAATCAAGTCATCCTGGATCATCCCAGCTCTTCTGCAGGACAAGCTGTCCCAGCTGAGTGTTTCTGACTCCACCTCCAGGTGGATCACTGACTTCCTGTCTGACAGGAAGCAGCATGTGAAGCTGGGGAAATGTGTCTCTGACTCCTGGACCATTGGCACTGGATCCCCTCAAGGCTGCATCCTTTCTCCTCTACTCTTCTCCCTGTACACCAACAGCTGCACCTCCAGTTATCAGTCTGTCAAGCTTCTGAAGTTCACAGACACCACCACCTTCATTGGACTCCTCTCTGAAGAGGAGGAGTCTGCCTACAGGTGGGAGATTGATCATCTGGTGTCCTGGTGCAGGCAGAACAATTTTGGAGCTCAGTGTTCTAAAGGCAGTGGAGATGATTGTAGCCTTCAGGAGGAGCTCTCCCTCATCACCTTGTTTGACTCCCCAGTAAACTCTGTGGAGTATTTCTGCTTCCTGGGCACTACAATCACTCATGACCTTGAGTGGGAGACGAATACCTGCTGTCTTACCAAGAAAGCACAGCAGAGGATGTTCTTCCTGCAGCAGTTGAAGTTTAACCTGCCAACGACAATGATGGTGCACTTTTTTACACTGCCATCATTGAGGCCATCATTGAGTCCATCCTCACCTCCATCACCATCTGGTATGCTGCTGCCACTGCCAGGGATGAGGGCAGACTGCAGTACATCATTCGCTCTGCCCAAAAGATGATTGGCTGCAATCTTCCATCTCTTCAGGACCTGTACAAGTCCAGGACCCTGAGGAGGGCAGAACCAATTGTGGCTGACCCCTCTCACCCTGGACACAAACTTTTTGAGACATTGTTTTTGGCAGGTTGAACTACTTCATCTGGTGCAGGAAGTACTGTGCATCCTGTGCTGTGCTTTCTTGGTGATCTTCATCTCGCACTTGAGGTTCCAGGTGATTTATAGTGCCCGGAAGCAGAAAGGTTACTGGGGAGTCAAACGGGGATTTTTTTTGAGGGGAGTGGCAGAGCTCCTGAAGTCTATGACCATCTCCACTGTCTTTAGAGCACTGACTTGATATTTTGGTAAAATCAAGAAGTTGAGTGTGTGAGAACAGCTCTATGTTTAGATTCGTGTGTTCTCAAATGCTGCTGTACTCGAACATGTCTTCAATGCTATGTCTGCACGATGAGTTTATGGAAGTAAGTCAACTTCACTAGTGGAAGCTGTACTGTATTACTGATACTTCCCTATTTAGCCTTAACGTTTCAAATAAATGTTATGGTCATTGAGTATACTATAGTAAATAGGTCTTACAGCAAGCAATCGTTTTGCTGGGCACAGTAGGCCTGGCATCCCCCCCTGAATCAATTCTTTAAACATTGTGCTCACTAATGGCCAGATGAAGCCAGTGACCAAAGCACTGCATCCTCAGCCACTTCTTCAGTTCCACTACTTTGACAACGTTGCTCCCAGCTGGTTTGGAGAACAAATAGTTTTTATCTTCCAGTCTTGAATGAAATGTATTGTCAAATTAATATGGCTTGCATGTCCTGCTTGACCACATATCAGTTGTTAGCATGAAATGGGTCACTTTTGTGAGCTGGTTGGTAAGGTTCTGTGTAACCTCGATGTACATCTCTTGCAAAGTAGTTGTGAGTGGGTAACTGATATATATATGTATATATGTATGTGTATATGTATTGGGTCAATGGTTTTTAACAGCTTTTTAAAGGTGCCTTGTTCTGCTGTTGCAATGGGGAAGTGGTATTTAGCGAAGTGGTAGGCCACCACCTTAGTCATATCGCACCACTTGGCTCCCCCCCCCAAGGCATTTTTCCATGGGTAAATGAGGCTCGCAACATTCTTTGTTTTGGGGCAGAAGTCTTTTCAAACTGTGAATGGAGGAAGCCATGGCCTTATGGTTAGAGAAGCAGCTTTGGAAAAAATGGTTGCTGGTTCAATTCCCTGGACCAGCAGGAATAGCTGAAGTGCCCTTGAGCAAGGTACTTAACCCCCATCTGCTCCTCAGGCTGCTCTGGATAAGAGTGTTTTGCTAAATGCCTGGAATGGAATGAATGACTTCGTGGTCAATTTGCAGTAGCAGATTAACATGCTCTTCATGCTCCAGCTTATGGTACTGTTGTAAATGGTAGAAGAGCTGTGAAGTGCTTCAACTTTTTAGATGCAACCTGTTTATGGCATTATTTGCAGATGACAAGGATTTGCTGCTCATCTGGTCATTTAAATCCAACCTATCCGAAAGCTAGTTTGTAAAAAGGTTATATTGAAAATGCAGTTTTTTTTTTTTGTTTTTGTTTTTTTTATAATTTCATTCACTCTTTATTGCACATTACTGTAGAGCTACTTAAAATTCTAGTATCCAGCTGAATTGCTGGGCTTTCCGCAGCTTCTGAGTAGAAATGCTCGTTTTAACCCCTTTAGACATAATGTGTACAATCGTACACACAAAGTTCCATAGCATTTTTCCTTGTGTCCGAAGGGGTAAATGACTTTGGCCATCGTTCTGGATGATTACATTGTTTACCACGCTATTTTGAAATGGAAATCAGTATCGCTTTAGTCTACTACAGAAGCAAGAAAAATAAATTAACAAATTGTTTCCATTATGGGCCTAGATTTGGACATATTGCATATCAGGAGTAAAAGGAAGTGATTTGTCAAATCCAGGTCTCAACGTGGATAGAATGTTATCAAGGAATATTCTCCATTAGGAAGACACCAAGAAGGACTCCGGCTCAAAAGGCGACTTATCCTCCTTTGGGTTGTAACAAACTCTGCTAGAGTTGTCCTCAAATTAACATCGTTGGTTCATAAAAACACGCATTCATAAATATCAAGTGCTTAGATTTATTCAAGTGCTGTTAGTGAGATGAAAAGAAGGGGATGGAGAGAGAAATGGAAGCCCACAGGCCAGAGTCTTTCAGTCCAAAAACCGCGGAAGCAGCATAACCAAAATGTCCCAACCGATGCGCTTTAGTCCATTTTAAATAATACAAAAAAACTCATTGTTATCAAAGTCCCAAAAAAAGGGTAGCCTACAGCACAAGTCCAAGAACAGGACAAGACAGTCTTTCAAAAAAAAACCTCCCGTGAGCAAAAAAAAGGGGAAAAAGCCTCGATCTCACCTCCTTGGAAAACTTGAGTTTGCAAAATCCAGCAATATTCCAATATCGGGTGTGATGAGTAAAGGATGAGCCATAGTTCTTTTGGTGATCAGCAAAACAAATCACTCCAGAATTTGAAGAGATCAGGAAGTGCGGTACCGGCACCATCTACCCCCATCCATTCATCCTTTTTCATGTTCCATTTAAAAAATAAACACGTGCCTCTAAAGGGGCACAGCCATAGGACGGAGACAGAGGAGGTGTGTGCATGTGACAGTGAAAAACCCTATTGTCTCCCTCGACTTATACTAGCCCTGAATCCGTGATCTACGCCCATGATAATCAAGATAGATAGAGAATTGGAGACCTCAGTAATAATACCTAGCCAGGCTTTTCATAATAAATTGCATATTAAGTTATATCTGCTTCTTCTTAATGTTATTTAAGAAGTTTATAACTTGCATGTCCTGCTATAAATATTTCATTAAACTAGCAGGAACATATGATGTGGCTGATAATTTTGGTTAGTGTTTACATTTGTATAAATAAAGAAATATCCAGTACTGAGAAAATGGGAACCCTGATGCTCTACAACGAACCTCCTTGCACTGGGAAAAATTGTACAATTCCACTCTGCTCTCCCATGTACTCTGGTTTCCAGACAGGAAGTCTGTTGTGTCGCTCAGAATTTTAGTCTGTAAATTTAAGTATAAAATTATGGTTTATTGATTTAAAAAATATTGAACCATCTTCTATGTTGCCTCTTTCTGCTGCAGGTATGAGTGGTGTCCTGCCTTCTCCTGCTATCCTCTTTCCTACCAAGTATAAATATATCCCTGCAAGAACATCAACAGATCCACCCAAGATGATGTCAGTCGACATTAAATGTGAGGATCTGGAATCCACAGAGAGCTCTGGCAGCCATCAAAGCTTATCTAGTACTTTCTGTACTAACACTCTTTACAGACAAATGCAAAAAGGAATCCACCAGTGCTCCCAGTGTGGGAAGAGTTTCAGTCAAAAGAGTACTCTCAAAGAACACGAGCAGATTCACACAGGAGAGAAGCTGTATAACTGCTCCTACTGTGGGAAGCGTTTCAATCAAAAGAGTACTCTCAAAAAGCATCAGTATATTCACTCAGGAGAAAAGCCATATCAGTGTCTAAACTGTGGGAAAAGTTTCAGTCAGAAGAGTACTTTCAAAGAACACCAGCGGATTCACACAGGAGAGAAGCCGTATAGATGCTCACAGTGTGGAAAGAGTTTCAGTCAAAACGGGAATCTCAGAAAACACCAGCGGATTCACACCGGGGAGAAGCCGTATCAGTGCTCGCACTGTGGGAAGAGTTTTACAAGCCAGAGTGATCTCCACCGGCACCAGCGCATTCACACTGGAGAGAAGCTCTATCAGTGTTTGCAGTGTGAGAAGAGTTTTATTGAGAGCGGTAATCTTATAAAGCACCAGAGAATTCATACCGGAGAGAAGCCGTATCACTGCCCGCACTGTGGGAAGAGTTTTACACAAAGAAGTAACCTCCAAAAACACCAGCGCGTTCACACGGGTGATAAACCGTATTACTGCTCAGAGTGTGGGAAGAGTTTTACTCAAGGAACTGACCTTCACATCCACCAGCGCATTCACACAGGAGAGAAGCCATATCACTGTACACTGTGTGGGAAGAGCTTTACTAGCCAGAGTAATCTCCTTCGACACCAGCGCGTTCACACAGGAGAGAAACCGTATCAGTGCTCACAGTGTGAGAAGAGCTTTAGTGAGAAAGGCATTCTCAATCAACACCTGAGAATTCACACAGGAGAGAAGCCGTATCAGTGCTCACACTGTGGGATGAGTTTTACACAGCGGGGAAATCTCCGGAAGCACCTGCACATTCACACTGGAGAGAAACCGTATCAGTGCTTAGAGTGTGGGAAGAGTTTTATACAGGGAGCTGATCTCCAACTACACCAACACATTCACACGGGGGAGAAGCCCTTTTACTGTTCAGCATGTGGGAAGAGTTTTACTCGGCATAGCAGTTTCCAACGACATGAGCGCATTCACACTGGAGAGAAACCGTATCAGTGCTCACACTGTGGGAAGAGTTTTACTGAGAACAGTAAGCTCCTCAAACACAACAGAACTCATACGGTGGAAAGTTTTAGTCGACATGGTAATCTACAACAATACCAGCACCTTCACACAGCTGAGACTGGGGACGTTCCTCAGTTCTTTTTAGAAAAAAGTGTGAGAATTAATTAGTTCAATTCCAAACACTAATTTTGGGTCCAATAGGATCTTTGAAAGGCTTTATACATTGTGGTGTTGCACGTTCCTCCTTTACTGGAGGAGGCTGTGGGGATTTTATCACTTTGAAATTATGGAACTTTATACAGTGTGGAAATGAACAATGTATTATTCCAAAGCATTTCAAGTTCACTAATTAAATGATCATGTTATTGAATATTTTTTCGAATGTCTTTGTTTGAGTTATCCATTTTTTGACTCTGTAGTTTCTGACTGTGTGAAGCCGATGCACTCCCATGGGCTCCACTCTCTGTGAGACCATCATCACCGAGGTGGCTTTAAATGTTAGTCATGTTCCGTATTCCTCATGTCGAGTTCTTGTGGGGACGAACTCCTCCATCCTTACTGCTACATTTCCCAATAGGGGATGTGACGGTACATCATGCCGCGCTGCGTGTTAGAAGAAGAAACCCAGAGCACTAATAAAACTTCAGCTGTGTGTGTGAGCCACAGATCTGTAACTGATACAAGGTTCACTGTAGCACAAAACTAACTACCTCTCTGATTGGCTGATTGATTGATTGCTGAACAGTTCATTTACTGAACAAACAGGATGCTGGGGAATGTAACACAACCGTAAATAACACAAATCTCCAGGCAGCGTCACAATGGATCTGTTTTTGTGCAGATTTATGTGCCCCTCTCTCACTGTGACATTTGACAGGAAACAAACCGCAGCCACTCTGACTTTATTAAAAAACCGTGACGCTCCGTGCACGACGTGCAGTTTCATCTCCACGCAAACGCGAAACCTCCGAAAGGGTTTAAGTTTAAAATCCACACAGGTTTTTTAGACCATAAAATCGTTTCTATCTTTAGATCTCAGTCGAGAACACACTGTGTATTTCGCGGCTGTTTGTCTTCCTTTCCCCGTTGTTTTTGTTCAGACACTCGGCTAATTGAGTTCATCTGGTGTGTGTGTGTGTGTGTGAGTGCTATTAAATTTAATTTTTCCATTCTTTGTTGTGTATATATGGTTTAAATTTGCTTGGACTCCCTTTCGTGTGCTGTGTTTGTATATCAGTGTGTGTTGAGCATTTGTTTGAATGTGTTTGAGCATATATGTGCACGTGTGTGTGTGCGCGCGTGTGGTGTGTGCGAGAGATAAAATTGCCTACATTATGTTTGTGTGTGTCTCATATTGTGTGTGTGTGTGTGTGTGTGTCTGCTTTGTGTATGAGACTGAAATTGTGTGTGTGTGAGAGAAAGAGAAATTGTTTTGTTTGTGTGTGTGTGTGTGAGAGAGAGAGAGAAAGAGAGAAAATATGTGTATTATGTTTGTTTCATCACAAAATTCACTTAACAGCTTATAACGCTAGTTTAATATGAAGCTCATTACAGCCTGGCGAAAAGAAGGAAAGAAAGATGTGATGGTGAGAGAAAAATTCAGAGCAGTTGCTCTGACTCTGAGCGAGGGGGAACACCGCCTCTGACTCTGAGCGAGGGGGAACACCGCCTCTGACTCTGAGCGAGGG
>JAODLJ010000023.1:75768660-75782049 GCA_027576115.1 Cathorops melanopus
GGTGCCAGCCATTGCATTCACTGTATGTGGGCGTGGCAGGAACAGGAAACGGCACATCTTCCTGAGCAGCTTGGGAATCTTTATTCACTTCCTGTTTACTGCTGTCCAACTGCAACACACACACACACACACACACACACACACACACAGTTATAATGCACCATAAACACAATGTGTATTACACCACGGTGCTGCTGAGTTCTGGACTCTGATTGGTCAGAAGGCGTTGATTAAATTCCTCTAACAGCAGCTCATTTATGAATTATTTGAAGTTCTTATGATTAAATTTGTGCACCTTGTCCCTGTTCAAGCCCTTCACCACATCAGCCATGCGGGTCTCCAGAACACTCTCCGTCAGTGTGACCACGCCTCCAGGCAGTGGCCCAGCCACGCCCCCTGGCAGGGGAGGAAAGTTTGAAGTCGCCAGGTCAAACTTGGGAGGCGGGGTTTTGACCTCAGTTGAAGGGAGGGGCCTCTGTAAAGGGAGGGTAAAAAGGTGAGCAAAAATAAACAGGCAAGAGGAAAAATAAATAAGATAGATAGATGTGTTTACCGTTCGCTCATCTTCTCTCCTGCGCCTCAGACCACGGTAACTTCCTCTCCTTAAACACACACACACACACACACACACACACACTATTAAACTGAACTCAAGTCTGATAATTAAACAGGTTACTGTTCATCCATCCGACCCTCAGATCTCATAATCTTCCCGCTCATTGGGACAGGAATGGGAGGGGCTTAGAGAGAAAAGAAAGAAAGAAAGAAAGAAAGAAAGAAAGAAAGAAAGAAAGAAAGCGCCACGCTCCCGACTCCTGGACGTCCCTCTCTGCGCTTCGTTCTCTCATCACTGGGTCAGACACCAGAACAGCGCAAAAGCACTTTTCCACAACATTCCCACTCCAGGATGATTTCCCAGATCATTAATCCGACTCTTTACAGGACATTCCCTGGAGAGTTTGGACTAGTTCTGTGAAACATCGCCTGACTTTAAGAACACTCCTTAGACAGCTCTAATTTTAGAGAGCGCATTACAACCTATTTTTATTTCTCAACTCTGTTCTTCTCTTTCAACAACATTTCCACAAACACTTCAAACCACTGAGATTCCCGATGCGCCCCTCCCAGATCACATCCTGGGCGCTCGTACACTCACCTGGCCCTGGTGCTGCCCGGGTCGTTGAATCCGTTCTCACTGGGAGACAGTGGAGAGTCTGAAGAGGTGATGGAGTCCAAGTTCAGTCCTGCGCCGGGGCTCCGGGGGACCTGTGTACCGCTGAGGCCCAAGAACCCATCTGACTGAGGCCCATCGGCACGCGACAGCGTCTTCACATGGCCCCTAAAAACACAAATAACCAGCATTCTTCAACTGGGAACTCCATTACGGTGCCCAAACTCCAAACTGGTCCCACAAATAAAACACGGAGAGCATTCCACTCCCCGATCGCGTGTTTAACATCACGGCAGCCAAACGGGCGGCGCAGAGGCTTTTATCTCACAAAACAGCATGAGCCATTATACTCAGGGTACGTGTTAATATAGCATTCAGAAACGATATTCATGACTCTTTTCCAATGTGGAGCCAATCACAACATCTTAACGACTTGGCTAATTTCAGAAAAACATTTCCATCACCGTAGCAACCACAGGAAAATCATGAAAAGAACACGTAGTTGTCACTTTACTCAGAAATAAGTCATTCGCGAGGCACAGGCTCACTTTGCTCTAAGATCACTTCCTGTTTGAGGGGCGGGTTCACTTGTTTGACAGATAGCAGACTCCCTCCCTCCCCCCATTCTGAATCACTAGGAAAGTGTTTGAAGTCCACTTTAAAATGGTGTAACATGAACATGTGCGGGCCCAGAACAGAACCGAACCCTAAAACACTTCCAGAATACACTTTCAAATTTGTTCCTCATACAGTTCCTGGATGTGTGCGCTTATCCCCCCCAGACACACTTTTTCTGAACTCCCATGCATTATTTTCCTGCCAAAACACTTCCTGGACATTAATTTAGACCCAGAACACTTCCTGAACCATCACTGAGAAGGACATGTGGAAGGGGCCTGAAACCGACCCCTGTGGGACACCCTGCTCTCTGACAGTTCTCCATGAGAACCTGAAGTCCTGCCGGGTAAAATCTAAACCAAACAGAAGGTGTGACCCGTTTCTCTCTCTCTCCGCCCACCACACCCACTGAATGCGACTGAACACACTCCTTCGCTAACAGACACATGGTGTGTAAAAACCAACAGCCTTTTAAACCTGAATCCACTCTCTAGTGCTTGTGAGGTTCGTACCGGTTGCGAGGGAAGTGACGGGGGACGCCGACGGGAGACGAGCCGCTCTTGTAGCTTCCTGCTCCACTGAAACCATTAAAGGATCCGTTGGGAAATGGAGCCTACAGGGGATGGACACACACACACACACACACACACACGTCACATGCAGAACACAATGATTTATCCATCTTCCCTGTAGCACACAGACCCTCAGATCTCATAATCTCACCGCTCACAGGGACCGAGACGGAGGAGAGGAACTTCAGGAAGGAGAGAGAGAGAGAGAGAGAGAGAGAGAGAGAGATCCTGAAAGTCCTCTCTCTTCCCCCCAGATCCCTCTAATGCGCTTCAGTTTCTCATCACTGGGTCTCACAGACACAAAAACATACAAGTTAGTAGAAAATATAAACGCGCTGAGTTCACGTGCAAATAATTATTAATACACATCATAATTAACTGACGCTCTCATGACCTGGTCAGGGTTTTTCTTTTTTTAGCCAGTGGTGTTATCCGTTACGATTCCTCCTCATCACACGTTAAAGTGTAAACTGATCTAGTGAACTGAGTGATCCGAGATCATCTCTGGACCTTCAACGCCACCACATCAAAATCAGACACAAAAATAATAACTGGACTCAAAAATAACTCCACACTCACGCACCATGTCCTGTTATCACTTCCTGTTTCTGACCCCGCCCACCCAGCAAAACTCCACGAACCTCCTCCTGTTTGGAGTCACCATGAACATGTCTGATACACGCCTCAAAGGAGCTGGATACAACACGAGAACAACTGGAGCACACCAAATTAAACGCTTTAGGGTTTAAACCACTAGGGGACAGAAGGTGGACGTGAAGTCGCTGAGACGTGACGAGACCAGACCAGACCAGAGTGAGCAGTGACTGAGGGGGAAGAGACATTCTGCCACTTTCACAAAGGTATCACAGTGAACCAATCAGAGACAAGGGGCGGTCCCAGAGTAAAGGAGTCGTTGAAACTCGAGCAAGTCGCCCTTTAATACAACCTTCACCCTGTGCTAAACCACACCCACCCTATTATTTCATTACTGAGCTGTAGGGTGGGGATTATTATTACCATTAGCTTAGCGAACATGGCTAGCTAGCCAAGCTGACATTAGCACCACGCTGAACGCTCACTAGCCTGATTCTCCTGTTCCACTCCGCCATTCAGGACATCGACCCGTACCATGATCACCCTCGGTTACCGTGACAATATCTTTTGCGACGCAGGCGTTTCCTTACCAGCGGCGTTTCGAAGTAAGGCATCGGCGACGGGTTCCAGGAGTGTGGGAGGAGGCTGTAGATTGGATACTGCTGGGGCTGGAACACCTGCTGCAGGTAGCCACAAATTTTGGCACAAAGGGGTGAGCCACATCCTATCCTTGCTTGCACAGACCAAGCCTTTGGTGCATGCTCCTTTTATATGCAATCATGTTACCAGTTAATCTGCTTATCGTGGAATCTTTGAAAATGGCGTTACTGGAATAACCTATAAACTTTTGTCTTATTTTGTCACTTTCACAACTTTTTTTTGAGGAAAGAACAGTCGTACAGTTGGGTGCAGAGCTACACATACTGTTTTGGTTACGGATGAAAAATGGAACCAGTAAATGTACTTTCCAGTTTACCAATAAAAAGAATTTCAAAAATGTAAAAATCAATTGAGTATATATATCTAGCAGGAAGACTACAGTTCAAAATATGCCGCAACGTTAACAGTTGTGAGAACGGAACAAAAAATATATTAGATATTCGAGAATACTTGTCATATTCATGCCGACCGTTGAACTGATAACTCTTATTGTCTTTGCATATAGTAGTTGTGATAATGATGAAACATCTGTGAAACCAAGTAAGCTAAACGTCTTGCTGCCATAAAGTCCATTTCTTTGTCTTCTTCATTTTTAATACAAAAGGGTACGCAAAATTTTGTATTCACCTACATGATAACCTGCCTGCTAACTAACCATTGACAATATTGTCTAAAAGTTAGCCTTGTGTCCATTTCTCTCTCAAGGTTATATTTGGGAAATCAAGTGGTCCAGAGTTTCTATCAGAGATCTACACCCCGGTCACCTACCATAACAAGTGAGACTGACCATGCAGAGCTGCATTTTATACCTAATGTGTAATAAAATCTCTAATATAATGTTTTCCAAGTGTGCAATGTCATGAGATTTATGTGGCTATGCAGAGCACCAGATTTTTATGAAGAGGTGAAGATCCGGCAGCCGGCTCGACTGACTGAGAGACACCACCTGCTCTTCTCCTTCTTCCACATCAGCTGCCAGCAGAAACAGAACCAGAGCGGCAGCGTGGAGACTCTCATTGGATACTCGGTGCGTCTTTCAGCAGTTGCACAGCTTTTTTTTACTTTTGAATATCTGCTCTAATTACTGTCAACATGCATGGAAAAGGTAGTAGTAAATTAGTCTAAGAAGGAATGATGAAGTAGTTTGGCCTGAATTATTGTTGTTAATACTGTTAATTTCATTTGTTAAAATTGTATTAGTTTTTCATAACCCATAAAACCAAAGCTCATCTTTGTAGAAGACTGAAGCATTCATTTGTTTAACACTAAACAATAACTTGAACATCACAGCTGATAATTGATGCTAAGTGAGGGCTGTGTTGTTTCGCCTGCAGTGGTTACCCATTCTCAATAATGAGAGGCTGCAGATGGGAGCTTTCTGCTTGCCCATTGTTCTTGAACGTCTTCCTGTGAACTACTTGCTACATTCTCCTGAGGTACAGTAAATCAAATCATTGCTAACATATTTCAAATAACTTTTCATTATTGCAGTACACTTGAAATCGGTGGCAACAGTATGTGACACACCTCAATGGAATAGAACAGTTGTTTATTCATGCTTACATCACTATTTGTAACATCACTGGGGCTGAATTTTGCAAACCGCCAAAAACGTCATGACGCCCCTCGAGGCAGACGTGTTTGCTCGCTCCGCTCTTGAGGGTGTTTTGTTTTTGTTGCTTTTGCTTTCTTTGCTTTTATTTTTGCACTGTATTGCCTTTTTCTTCTTCCGCCTATTTATTTATTTATTTGTAATTGGCATTCATGGTGGACAGCAAACTAAGAATTTAATTGTGCAAGTGGACATGTCCTAACTGTGCATATGACAATAAACACTTTGAACTTGAAAAAGACGAAAGATCTAGTTTTTCTGCCTGTAACATACTTTGAGACCTCAGTTTTAAGAAATTATAAACGTTTCACTAAAGCAAGGATTTTGCCTTTGCTATTTTCCTAAAAATATTATGCTGGCTAAGGAACCAGTTTGATAACTGTCGTGATAAAAACAGTTAGTCTCAAACCTTGATAATTAAGTGTGATTTCCTGACACAGTAAACGAATGTCATGCTTTGATCAAGTTGTTGGATAGTTATGCGCTGTAGCAGAAATACATAAGCCTAATCACTTCTGTTTGTATTCAGATACCAATAGTCATAATGTCTGTAAGGCACATGAGGTGCAGCAGGAATTGAATCTTGAAATGCCGTTTTCTCCCTTTTCTGTAAAATGATGTGAATTTACTTTTAATTCTCTTTTCAAGAGAACCTAAAGTTTTTAGAACTATCCATCTATCCCTTGTCTATATCACTTATCTGTCCGGGTTGTGGGGAAAGCTGGAGCCAATCCCAGCTGACTTCAGGTGAGAGGTGGGGTACATCCTTGACAGGTCACCAGTCTATCACAGGACTAACACAGAGATGAACAACCATTCACACTCGCATTCGCACTCATGGGCAATTTAGAGTAGCCAGTTGACCTATTCCGCATGTCTTTGATCTGTGGGAGGAAACCAGAATGCTTGGACGAAACCCATGCAGGCATGGGGAACATGTGTAAACTCCACACAGGAAGACTCCAGTTTGGCCACGAGGTTCTAACCCAGAACCTTCTTGCTGTGAGGCGACAGTGCTAACCACTACACCATTGTGCTGCCCGCTTTCAGAGCTATATATAGTCAATGTAGAATAAAAAAATAAAAAAATACACTGTGTTTAGGGTTCTCCCAGGCTTCCTCAGGGATTCAGTGTATATAAATATGAGCTTTGATTCTTTCTTTGCAGAAATTGCCAATCCAGGTTCCACCAGTCAAGTGGATTGATGGTCATAAAGGAATTTTCAGCCTGGAAATTCAGGCCGTGTCTTCAGTTCATACACAGGTGTGTAACACATACATGCATATTTTCTTTTCTTTTTTTTTTTTTTTACTGAATTTAAAGAAATGCTTGCTAACCATTTTTGTTTTTTTGGTTTTTTTTTAAAACTATTCTCATATATCTCTTCATGGCCAACACATCACATTGGGCCATACTGGCTATCGGTGAAATTGGCAAAACTGATTTCAAAGATTTGTCAATATTTATGTGGAAAAGTTTTGTATATTTTGGTATTTAATGTGATTTTTCTGGGTGGACCATCCAGATTATTGAAATTGCCCGAATGCTGTTTACACCTTCAAGGTTGCCAGGTTTTTCTTGAATGGAGCTCTCAGGGCAGAGGAATGGCCGCCTTGTCTGGCAAAATTTTATTTGTTTTTTTATGACACAGTTTTGTAAAACATGTCTTGTGCAGACATTTGAATCCTGAAGAGTTGGCATTTCTTTAAATAAAGCAAACATCTCTTCAGCATTGCTCTCAATGCCTGTTATTGTGCTCTATGCCAGGAGAGTCACCTGGAGCGCTTCTTCACTCTGTGCCATGCTCTGGAGGGGAAAGCTACATTCCCTATCCGTGTAGGGGACGACAAAGTGCCAGAAAACAAGCTGGAGCATGAGCTGAAGCTCAGCATCATCTCCCTGTCCTCCTCCGAACTGGAGCCACTTGTACTCTTCCTCCACCTGGTCCTGGACAAGCTGTTCCACCTCATCATGCAGCCCATGGTCATTGCTGGTCAGACCGGTGAGCAATACAATGCTACATGTTTATATCGTTATCATCCATAGATAGGAATGTCCTTCTGTACATAGTATTACAACAGTGTGAGTGATTTCCCAAACTAACTAACTAGCCTGTGAATAAATGCACACAATAAATCCATTGATTGTGTATCATCATTCAATATACTAGGCGTTTACTTGTGTTTGTTAACAAGCAATATAGTTTTTATCCTTGTTTTATCATCCTGTCTGTTTCATTAATTTCTGTGTTTTTGTAGCAAATCTGGCACAGATAGCATTTGAGTCAGTGGTGTCCGTCGTGAACAGCCTTCATAACAGTCAGGAACTGGCCAAGGATCATCAAGGCAGGAACTGTCTCCTAGCAACCTACCTCTACTATGTGTTCCGGTTGCCAGATACTCCACTGGAAGTCATTAACACAGGTGCAAAAATCACATCATTCAGGATTAGTAGTGATGCAATATGCTGGCATAAATGAGTAATGTTTTTTTGGAATATATTTAGTATCGGATTGCAAATTTAGGACATTGTTCTATTTCCTAGAGTAGTTTATACTATCGGGCTAATTTTCAACAAGTATGAAAATAATGAGTTTGGCCTGTCATTAATTTGTGAATGAAGACATGGAGAAGGACTGTTTTAAGCCTATTAAATTAATTTTACTCATTGCCTTTTGAATCAGTGCATCAGTCCAAATAATAATTTCTTAATTTATATTATAGAAATTAGACATTTGAAATATGAGCACTCAGAAATTATTGACCTGTTAACACATGCACTTCATGAAGATCCCCAAACATGAGTAGGTTCTTCATATAATGAATAATTAAGATAACGATATAGTTTATAATTAATTTATGACATATTTTGCAACTGTCAGGAGCGAACCTGGGTCATCCTGTAAGATTTTATTATTGTGAGATTTGAACAGATCTTGACACTGGAGGCTGAATATTTTATAGTATTTCAGGACTGTGCTTTGGCTGTTTTTACCTCAGGTGCACTGGTACAGGAGAGCAGGTACAGCACTATGGGCCGAGCCACAGCCACAAGCATAGGCAACATGCTGCTCAGTTCTCGCATCCGGTCCAGCAGCAACCCTGACATTCCTGCTCCACAGAGCCCAGAGGACGCCGAGGTGAAGAGCATACTGGTTGAGAAGAAGGTATTAACATAACATAATTTATATTCTGTAATATAAATTATAGATACTAAATATAATGAGACAATGCTGAGTTCTGAAAATCTATGTTGCAGGTCAGAATTGTAGGTCAGGTGGAATTTTTCAACCTAGGTTAGAATTTTTAACCCAGTTCATAATTTGCTACTTGTATTAGGGAGACGTACAATATCTAGGGTTAGGTTTAGGGTTAGGATTTGGGAAGACTTTGTATTTTAAACTACTTCATGATGTAATAAGACTGGACTCATTAATAAATTAAAAATATATAGGGTTAGTCAAAATTATGTTTACACTAATGGATTATTTTTCTCCTGAATGTGTGGTGCGCCGTAAACGTGAAATGTGTGTCCAGGCTTGAAATGGTATTGTTGCTCGTTGGTTTTTGTGTGTTGAACAGGATGGCGAACAGGTTGAGACCCTCCTGTAAATCATCTTGCCCATATGATGCATGTTCTGTGACTAAATGGCCCATCTAAGTGTTAACATAATTTTGACTAACCGTGTATATCACTCCTTTCATCACAGTTGTTGCTGGTCTAGTGGTTAAGGTGTTGGGTTAAAAGTCAGAAGGTTCAGAGTTAAGTTAATCCTGGTTAAGTGAGAAAAAAGATATGCAAAAAAAAAAAAGTTTAATTCGGTAGATTGGAAGAGACAGACTGACAAAGTACTAGGTAGGTCTACACAGAGAAGAAGTGAATGGAAGAAAGAGAGACTAAAGAAGTGATTAAAAATCCCTTTTAATAATCTTAGATAATCAAAAAAGAATTGCCTCAGGTGGAAATTATGAACTAGGTTAAAAATTTTAACCCAGGTTGATTTTTTTTAAACTGTAATATAAATGTAACACGTTCTGTAGAATAAAACTGAAACCGTCTCTTCAGAAATGGTGAAGCTTTTCAGTTTATACAGCATACAGTATACAAAATAAATGACTCCAATGCATACTTCATTGTAAACAGTACTAGAGCATTACATGTGATAGAAGGAAACACTGATATAATGATGTACTGGAAAATATTTGAGGAGAATTTAATCTCATCAGCTGAGAAACTGAAATCTGAGGAGAAGACAGAGGTTTTAAGAAGACGACGACCCCAAATATAAGCTTCAGTAACTCAAGAATGGCTTGCACTTTGTGACATGAATCCTGTTGAAATTTTATGGAAGATTTTGTAGATTTTGAGATCCCATCAGCCAAACCCTCATCATCTTTGGGATTTGCCAAGAGCCACAATGAGCCACAATGCTGCAAAAAACTACTTACGTCTTACTATAGATGTCTCAAAGCTGTAATTGCTAACAACAACTTTGTAAACAAGTACTAATGGTGTTAACTTGTGGTATTTGAATACTCATTTTATATTTAATCAAGCATATTTTATCAAGACTAAGGAACATATTTTGTGCATGTTAAATAACAAAAACAATTGTTTGAATACTTACACTCACCGGCCACTTTAATAGGAACTTGTTCTTGAGTCGAAGAATTGCATTGTACTGTATAGACAGAGTGCAGAGGGCACAGTCACATACAGTAGTGTGAATACATGTGACTTCAACCTAGGCAGAAGTAACACTCTAATGCTGCTAAAATAAATCGCAATACAAATTTATGATGATTTGAATAGATAAAATTTTTTTAAAAAATGAATCGAGAGTATTATCAGGCTGCATGATCTCTTAGTTTTTCCTTGCTGTAATTGTGTTGTTTAGAGAGCAGAGGGTGCAATAACATACATTAGCTTGAATAAGTATGACATCACCAAGGCACAAATAACACAGCTCTAATGCTGTGAAAACACACATAAAACATCTAAAATGAGAAAGAGCTGTTGTGTGATTTACTATACAAATAGATTTAATGAGAAATCAGCTCTTTTTACAGACTGCTGAAAGATAAAGAAAAGAGAAGTAAATGGAGGTAGTACAAATTTTCATAAACGTTTATTAAGAGAAAAGACCTAATTGTTATTAACTTTTGCATTTTTAATAAAATAAATATTTTAGTTAATAGGCTATTTAACAGTTATTCCATGAAATTGAGTCATACATGAGCTGATAGCCGATAAGGCACGTAGCACCGAGTTGTTGATAAGCCATGTACGATGAGTTTGAGTAGAATAACTGTTTTATTATATCTGCATTGACTGGATTTTGAGAAACAGAGCATTTTTATTTTTTTTGCAAATTTGATAAATAAAAACTTTATACAAAATGTCTGACAGAATAATTTCCATTTAGAATGTAAACAAACCGGCAAGATGATAATAGCAATTTGTGGAAAATGTGATTAATAATAATTAGTGAATTTTTTTTTTTTTAAAGATACGTTCTTACCATCAATTACTTTTATTCCATATTTTGTTGTTTTTTTTTTTTTTGTATTTTTTGGGGTTTTGTTTTTAAGTAGAGTTTTTATTTTATCCTCGGTTGGTTCAGCAACATGCTCTGTCATTTTGTTTTTCTCTACTCACGGTATATGAGCTGCTATCCTAGTAATAGAGTAGTCAATCAGAGTGCACGATTGCTCATATCCACTGAATGTGGAGAGAATAATATATTTTACTCCAACCTTTACAAATGTGGGTAAATAATTATTGCTGGTTATTAAAAAAATGAAACAAAATATCCATCCATCTGTAGCCACTTATCCTGTACAGGGTCACAGGTAAGCTGGAGCCTATCCCAGCTGACTATGGGTGAGAGGCTGGGTACACGCTGGACAAGTCACCAGGTTATCGCAGGGCTGACACGTGGAGACAAACAACCATTCACACTCATGGTCAATTTTGAGCCCGCAGTTAGCCTAACCTGCATGTCTTTGGACTGTGGGAGGAAGCTGGAGCACCCAGAGTAAACCCACGCAAACACAGGGAGAACATGCAAACTCCACACAGAAAGGCTCTCATCAGCCGCTGGGCTTGAACCCAGGACCTTCTTGCTGTGAGGCGATAGTGCTAACTACTACACCACTGTGCTGCCTGCACCAGCAACAACACCGTGATATTTATTATGGTGTGACTCTGCTGGATGCCTGGTGGACAGCAGTGACCCAGCGCTTTCACTTTACGTCATTATTATATAGTTACCATTGAATATTATCAGACATAAGAACTAATCAATAACGATCTGCAGTAGTTTTAGATTATCTAAAATGGTGCTCATAATTGCTATTGAGCTATATAATAATTGTTTACACAAGTGTGCAGAGTAAGAAGTTGTTCAGGTAAAAAAACATGCAGTGCAAAGATACGTTGTCCGCTATGAAAAAAAACAGTAGGATAAAAACCTTTGGGAAAACAAAAACCTACTGAAAAACATATTCCTCGACCAAATGCAACATATGAGTTCTGAGGGTTAGAGCTGCAATCTTGATATTTGGAACATGACGTCAAACAGTTGCCTGGTTACAACTGCCAATTGTCCAACAAGCTAGTGGACTAATAAAACTGTTTTAATTAGTTGTAGATGAAACTGTCATGAATATTTTCTGTAAAATTTGTTCGTAAATAATCCCAGGTTATTTTTAAAAAGCAAATAAAAAATAAGCGCTGGATAAAAACCTATCCATTTTATGTACAAACCCCATTTCCAGAAAAGTTGGGATAGTTTCCGAAATGCAATAAAAACAAAAATCTGTGCTTTGTTAATTCATGTGAACCTTTATTAAACTGAGAAAAGTATAAAGAAAAGATTTTCAATAGTTTTACTGACCAGCTTAATTGTATTTTGTAAATATAAACAAAGTTAGAATTTTATGCCAGCAACACACTCAAAAAAAAGTTGGGACAGAGGCAAAATAAGGCAGAAACATTTATAGGCTGTTGATGGGTAACACCATTTTGGAAGCTTCTACAATAAGCAGGTTAATTGGTAACAGGTGAGGGTAACATGATGGGGTATAAAAGGATCATGCACCAAAGGTTGTCTTTGCAAGCAAGGATGGGTCGTGGCTCACTCCTTTGTGCCAAAATTCATGAGAAATTTGTTAGTCAATTCGAAAAGAACATTTCTCAATGCAAGATGGCAAAGAATTGAGGTTTTTCAAAATCTACAGTACATAATATTGTGAAAAAGGTTCAAAGAATTCGTAGACATCTCAGTGTATAAAGGGAAAGGTCAGAAACCACTGTTGAATGTGCATGACCTTCGAGCCATCAGGTAGCACTGCCTGAGAAACTGTCATGCCAATGTGACAAATATTGTCACATGGACTCAGGAGTACTTTGGGAAACTGTTGTCACTTAACAGTCTGTTGCTGCATCCAGAAATGCAACCTGAAACTATATCACACAAGGCGGAAGCCATTCATCAATTCTAGGCAGAAACACTGCTGATTTCTCTGAGCCCAAACTCATCTCAGATGGACTGAAAGACAGTGGAAATGTGTGTTGTGGTCAGATGAGTCCACATTTCAGCTTGTTTTTGGGAAAACTGGACGTCGAGTTCCCAGTGTCAAAGGTGAACATGACCATCCAGTTTGTTATCAGAGAAAAATGCAAAAGCCAGCATCTATGATGGTATGGGGGTGCATCAGTGCTCATGGCATGGGTGAACTGCATGTGTGTGAATGTACCATTGACGTAGAGGTGTATATTGGGATTTTAGAGAGGATCGTTTTCATTTGATCCACTGGACGCTTCTTTTTTTGTTTGTTTGTTTCTGTTTCAGGTTGAGAGTATGTCGTGCGCATTCTGGCTGCCGCTTCTCACTGTAGCTTTTTTATTTTATTTTCTCTCCTTTTTTTCTTTTTTCTGTGTGTTTGTGTAGTTTGACGTTTGTTTGAGTGTTTTGTCCGCCAGTTGTGGTGTAGCTCCGGACTCAGTTTTGGGTGTTGGTTCCCTCCAGGCCTTGGTTCGCTGTGGGTGAGGCCTGTGCTCCCAGCTATCGACTACAGTGTGCTCATTGCTCATTTTAACATCGTGGTTGTCCAGCGCTCTGTGCTTTAGTGCTTGGCGTGATGTTCCGAGCGATGTT
>JAODLJ010000023.1:75803104-75817095 GCA_027576115.1 Cathorops melanopus
CAGATATCACAATCACCACATTTCAGACGGAACTAAATTTCACCGATTTTATGAAATCGAAAGGCCGTCTCGCTTTAGAAACACTTTCAGCTGGAGGCATTTTATGAATTAAAATGCATCCAAGGACTTTTCACATGAACTAGAAAGTCTCAGACACTGATGTGAATAACGTTACGCATTTATCAATCAATCAGTGATGATTATCTGGGACACCTGGCTATTCCAAACTCACTCACCTACTTCTAAAATTCATCATGAGGTTATATCGGTGGTGTTCGTGTTCATTGATGAACAAGTAACTTTTGTGCAAAATTTCCGTAGCTGCCTGGAAGTCGTGAACACTGAAACAATGCTGCTGCTGAAGGAGGCGTACGGTTCGAGAGCTCGTGCAGCTCAGCTCCCCTTTCAGCTCACAACGGGTCACATGTTTTTAATAAAACAGGTTGGATTAGTGCTCGTGTCCAGGAAAGTAGCTACAGTACATGTAGTGAGCAGACAGAGGTGAAGCAGCTGCTGCAGCTTTTCTCTTACAGCCCAAGCTGTCAATCACTTCATTAAGAAGGCGGAGCTTCACTTATGATAAAATAGAATCATGTTTTAAAAACTAACTCCTGGGGAAAACGCGCAAATAGAAGAACAGAGAAAACTGTTCGGATTCGACCCTATAGCCGGAAAGTTTAGATCGAAAAAAGTGAAGTAAAAACAAAAAAGGCGACTTTGTGATCGAAACTCCTTGGGATGGGCGGGGCTCAAACTATACTGCAACCAGCCAGCAGGGGCGCTGAAGCCCTCTCTCTCTCTCTCTCTCTCTCCCTCCCTCGGTGCGACTGTGCCCACGTTTTCCACAGCAGATGAATTACAACCGAGTCAGTCAAACCACAGCGCCCTCTGGTGGCTCCTGCACATAACTACACAGAAATGAAAAGTACGCAAACATTTTAGTGTAAATATAGGAACATAAAACTTTCATAAATAACTTGATGTTCCTTCTGCATCACTTATTAAACCGTTACAGCAAAGAACTTTCAAACAACCTCTTGGTAACACATTAATCACATGGAGTATGAGAATATTTGTGAAAGTAACTTTCAACTTTTATTTTTAGTGAAACTGCACAATGTGAAAATCAAATCAATTTCATAAATTTAATAAGTTAATGTGTTACACAGCACTTTAAAATTGGAAACAAATTTAAAACAAGTATTGAAAATACACAGATTATTTTTCTCTCTGTAAATATGATAAAGCTTAAAGACACTGCGTCATGTATGAATGAAGCTGTAAACACAGTATGCGTTACTTTCCTCATGCGATGTGATTATGCGACATCAACGCTGCAAACATGTTCAATAAGACTCCGCGTAAAAACAGGACTGATGCTAACGGATGGTGCGCGCTAACACAGGTGTACAGGAAGGCCGTAGGCGACCGGTGCAGCGCCGATCATGTGTTTGAGGTGTGTGGCATCACGTGATTGGACCAGGTGCTGGAGCAGGGAGGAGCCTGAGCCCCCGGAGAGCCAGGACTGTAAGAGGGCGGAGGTGAAGCGGTCGATATCACGATCCGTCACATCCCACAGGTTCCCCAACACTAACGGGCTGGGGAGAGACAGACAGACAGAGTCCAGGGCATTAAAGGCGGGGTGTGTAAACTTGCTGCAGTTCTGTGGGACATGAAATGAAACCGGAGAGTGACGGCACATTCACCTTCACAAATCAGTCCAAGACAGACGTTAGTGTTATAACATTTATAACCGATTCTGAATGTACCAAAGCACGACTCCAGCTAAAACACTCGCACCATCAGCAGGCAGGAGTCTGAGGCAGCGTCGTGTTAAAAATCATATGCCACATTAGCCATTATCTATATCCACAAAGTGAAGTTATGGAGAGCATTGCAACACACACCAAAAAGCAGCCCGAGTCGTTATTCAAGAGCGAGACAATTAAAGTCCACTGGCAAGTGTAGATTCTGGGGGCGGAGCTTTGTGTACACAGGCATGAATGAGGGGAGGGGCTCCAGTCGTACAAATATCATTCCAGTGTTTTCGAACTTCAGTTACTTCACCACTAGACTTCATCTGATCAGATTTTCACCAATCGGGACTAAAGCACCCTGGAGGTTTGGAGATGAACTCTGATCTGACTGGGAAAGGGGGCGGAGCTAATTTCAGGGCTAGAAAACTTGCAGCTTTCTGCATTTGATTTAAACTCGTACAAAGTCTGAGACCAAAAATACCCCCTCCTCAGGTAATCAGTGTAATTTAGATGTCCACTCGGGGGCGCAGCTGAGAAACACGACCAATCTATACATCACTAATCTTATGAAAACTGAACTAAATTTAAAATGGGATTTTATTTAAAAAAAAAAATCCTCATTTATCAATCTTTTAAAAGGTGAAGGTGTAAACGTTTCTGTAAGCTACACCAAAATAAGTCAGAAATAAAAAGTGCAATTTACGCTATCGTGGATATTCATTGAGCCACACCCTCAAAACTCCATACAAGGTAAAACTGAGCTTAAAACACATTTCTTAGGGAAAAATCATTTATCGCACATTTCACTTCTGAGTTTGTATACATTTCCATAAGGAGACTCCTGAATGTGAACGTTTATTCAGACTGTATAATCGTTTGTGATTTTATAAACGCATCATACTGTGGAGATCAAAGTCATTTATTTCATTTAGACATGAATTTAAGCAGCATTTTGCAAAACGCTGTCACTTCTAATTAATTTGGGGGGGACAGATCCTGATTTGGACAAAAAGTAATGGCACCCTATAAACCAGGAAGCGTGAGTTTATGGTAGCTGTTGTGCTGCAGTAGCGTAGCTGCATTACTGGAATGTTTCACACACTAGGCGTATAAAGCACTCACTGTTGAAACACCATTTTGTTTTCAGAACTCTCTGCCTGTTATGGAGTTTTGTCGGTGTGGCTAAATGTAAAACAACTGTGCCTCAGACATGCCTGGCAATTTATGTGACATTGATCAATGTCTACTGAGGAGTGAAGAAAATCAAAAACAGGAGTTTTTCAATGGGTTTCATGCATGAACAGTCACACACAGCTTTAATAAAGAACTTAAAGTATAAAAACACTGAACAAGTTCAAAAAAATTAATAAAAAAAAAAAGTACTTTAACATCACTTCATACAAGCTGCCTTCTGTCATGTTTGTATTTATTGAAAACGTAACAATCAGATCACAATATCCAAGTGTCAATGTAATCACATCATATCATTTCACCCAGCCCTTGTGTGTGTGTGTGTGTGTGTGTGTGTGTGTGTGTGTCATTACCACCCAGCGGTGAGGTAGCTGAGGGTGATTCCGGTTCCCTCGAGGTTTCCCTGCACACTGAGCGCAGCACTGCTGCACCCGAAGAGCAGCGCCACGGCGTGAACGTTCCCTCGGAGCAGCCGCTGAGAGTCCAGGAAGCGTGCTCCAGCTCCGTGTCCCACATAACTGCACAGGAGACATGGATCAGTTTAGTGAAAATTAAAGAAAGGGAAACTTCGCCCTCTTTCTCCCATTTACAGAGCCGTGTGGTGACGGTTCACTCACATGTACAGGTCTTTAGTGGCGACGGCCTCCTGGAGCTGATCGGGATCAGGAGGAGCTCCACACACACCCTGCCACACCTGCTCACTGAGGAACGTCACACACACACACACACACACACACACGGCAACACGTCAGCCAGCATGATGTGATCAGAAGGACAGCGGTATATAAAGATGGACCTGAACAGGAGCTGACCGTAAAAGCGTCATCATATAAAGGCACACAATGGTGAAGACTCATTCACTTCAGAGTGCTCGTATATGGGAAGAAGGTGCTTGTGCCTTTGGGAAAGACTGGAATTATGGTTGCCATAGCAATGTTCCAAATCAGATTTCCCATTCGTCCACATGGAAAAGGTTGTGCAGAACAAACGGTGGGATCTGATGGCATGAACCCGGATCAGTACGGGGTCCAGACAGAGTTAAAGACAACGCCCTGATAACCAACCGGGTCAGCAGAGAAACGTTTCAGCATTTTAATATTTCAACACTCAAAACTCTGAAGGTTGAAAACATTGTGTTTGAACGTAAAGGTTTTAACTTTTACACACTTTACTGTTCAACATTTCATAATGAATGAAGAAAAAAACCCTCTAATATGGTGTAACTCAGTTTAGCATGCTCAGTCAAGTCAGCATCAAAGTTCACCCATAAACGTATCAAGAACGAGAAGGATTATCAACTTCAGCAACTAACCGTACATAAAACACACAGACTTTACTCTGGGCCTCTGTCCCCCCCCAAAGCAAAAGTACTGGAACATGTTGAGATCAGAATTTTTTTGAGGATTCAGATTTGTCATATGCATATCAGCACAGAGTACCACAGCAATGAAAACAATGTGCTTGGCACGCTCTCCACACCGTTCAATAAATAAATAAGACTATAAATAACATACATCCAAGTACAGTAAAGCTAGTAATTAAGCTCAGACCTCAGTCCTCCTTCCAGCTGAACTATCATTCATTAGCCTGATTACCTGGGGGTAAAAGCTATCCCTGAAACGTGATGTGCGTGTTGGGATACTCTGCAAACGCCTCCCTGATGGGAGGTGGGAGAAAAATTTGTATGCGGGATGACTAGAATCCTGCATAATACTTAGTGCCTTCTTAGTACTGCGTTTCCAGTATATATTTTGGAGCGGTTCAAGTGGAGCCCCAATAATTCTAGAGGCAGTTTTGACCACCCTTGCTAGAAGATTAAGATCATGTGAAGTAGCCCTGCCAAACCACACTACGATGTTGCCTGTCAATATACTCTCAATAGTACAGCGATAAAAGTTCTGTAAAATGTTGAGAGACATACCATATTTCTTGAGACACTTCAGAAAATAAAGTCTCTGCTGTGCCTTCTTAATGACACAGCTGATATGTGAGGACCATAAAAGGGAGTCTGAAATGTGGATGCCTAAGAACTTAAAAGTGTTGACAATTTCAACTGGGGAGTTGTTAATATAGACAGGTGTATGTGTGGGTTTGTTTCTTCTGAAATCTATAATGACCTCCTTAGTTTTCCCCACATTGAGGGACAGGTTATTTCTGTGGCACCACATGATTAGATTATTCACCTCATCCCTGTAGGCAGTTTCATTATTGCTGTCAATAAGTCCTACCACAGTAGTATCGTCTGCAAATTTCACAATACTGTTAGTGGGATGTTTTGCAATACAGTCATAAGTGTACAGACTATATAATAGTGGACTAAGACAGCAGCCTTGAGGTGCTCCGGTGTTTAGCACTATAGGGGCTGAGTATGTAGTGCCAACTCTAACTGTCTGGGAGCGGCCTGTTAAGAAATCCTGTATCCACCTGCAGATGGAGTTGCAGAGGCCCAGATCTAAAAGCTTGGGTATTAGAAGAGAAGGTCTGATGGTATTGAAGGCACTACTATAATCAACAAATAACATCCTGGCATACGTATCCCTGCCCTCTAGGTGTTGGAGCACAGTATGTAAGGCAAAGGATACAGCATCATCCACCGCTCTATTTGATCTATATGCAAATTGTAATGAATCAGTGGAGACTGGTAAGCTGTTGTTGATGTGTGCCTTCACAAGCTGTTCAAAACACTTCATAATCACAGAAGTCAAGGCAACAGGTCTAAAATCATTCATGCAGGTGACAGTAATTTTCTTAGGCACAGGAATTATGATTTTTTTTTTTTTTTTTTAAACAGTTCGGAACCACACAGTGTGTGTGACTGGTTGAAAATATCAGTGAAAACAGAGGCAAGTTGGCTATAACATGTCCTCAGGACTCGTGGAGTAATACCATCAGGCCCTGCAGCCTTTCCTATTTTCACAGATTTAAAAACTTTGTGTGACTGAGACCTGATACGTTTGTCTGCTAAACGTATCCCCGGTTGGAGATGGTGTGTGTATTCCCATTTGTAGGCATTTTGTCATGCAGAGGTATTTTGACATGCACATCCCCAGTTGGAGATGGTCTCAGAGCCAAAGACTCAGCAACGCGTTCAAAGCGAGCATAAAAAAAATGTTCAAGTTGTCGGGGAAGGAAACCGAGGTTGTTGTGACGCCACTAAGTTTGGCCTTGTAGCTGGTGACTGCTTGCAGGCCTTGCCAAACGCGCCTAGAGTCCCCTTCAGAACAGAATCGCTCTATCTTGTCCCTATGTTGTTTTTTAGCAGACTTGATTGCATGTCTAAGCCCATATCTTGCATTCTTGTAATGAGCGTCGTCTCCAGATTTAAAAGCCGCCATTCTCTCACGCAATTTCGTGCATATGTCGCTGTTTACCCATGGTTTTTCATTAGGGTAAATGCAAAGAGTGCAAATGGGAATACAGCTGTCCACACAGAATTTAACATAATCAGTGACTGCCTCAGTGTACTCATGCAAGGTAGCAGCATCACTAAAAACTGTCCAGTCAGTGGATTCAAAACAGCCTTGCAACATTAGCTCACCTTCAGCAGTCCAACGCTGTACTGTCCTCACAGTGGGTTTCTCCCTCTTTATCTCCTGCTTGTACACAGGGAGCAGTAGAACGGAGGAATGATCTGATTTCCCAAAATGAGGTCGGGGGACAGATTTATAAGCTCCCTTGATGGTTGAATAGCAGTGGTCGAGAGTTCGGTTGTCTCTGGTGACACAGTTGACGTGTTGGTAGTATTTCGGCAGCACTGTCTTTAGATTGCAGTGATTGAAGTCACCGGCAACGATGGAGAAGGCTTGCGGATGCAGCCTCTCACACCTGTTGACAGCGTCGGAGAGCTCCTCCAGGGCTGCCTTAGCGTTGGCTTGGGGAGGGATGTATACCGCAGTGAGTAGAACTGATGGAAATTCCCGTGGTGAATAAAAAGGTCGGCATTTGATGGTAAGATGTTCGAGGACCGGCGAACAGGAGTGGGAGATCACTTCCGCGTCAGCGCACCATGAGTTGTTCACTAGAAAGCACACACCCCCACCTTTCGACTTGCCAGTCGTGTCCTTAGCCCGGTCCAAACGAAATACGGAGAAGCCGTCCAAGTTAATGGCACTATCCGGGTAGTCCGATGTTAGCCACGTCTCCGTAAAACAGAACACACAGCAACTCCCCAGATCTCGCTGAACACTGACCCGGCAACGGAGCTCATCCATCTTGTTGCTGATGGATTGCATGTTTGCCAACAACATGCTTGGTATTGGAGGCCGTGTAGGTCGGCTCCGTAGCCTCACCAGCAGTCCCCCGCGTCTTCCTCTCTTCCGCCCATATCGCCTTTGGTAGCCAGTGCGCCAGGTCTCTGAGGTCTTAGTAATATCCAAAGGTATCGTAGATGTTAGACAGTTTTGGAACATTTTGTCTGATGTCCAATAAAGTCTGGTGGTCATAAGTGATAAGCCTATAGGAGGACATAGGCTGTATCAAACTTGTTAGTAAAATTAAAACTAACAGTAAAGGCGGCGTGTGAGAGGCTCGTAGTGTGTCGCCATGCATTGGTGCCATCTTGCTCTTTACATGTCTCCTCTTCTTTTCACTCCTACATTTCTATCAAGGTCCTTGTTACTACGAAGCAGCTTTGAAAGTGGATGTCTTTTCTTTTCTAAAACGTGATTGGTTTTTTCGCAGGTGATACTGAGACAGCCGATCAGTAATCACTAGGATCACATCTCGTCCATAGACTGTATAAAATCAAGTTTGGTGATTTTTCTCAACAGCGTTATTTGAACTTGATCAGTTGATGGCAGAATGGAAGGAGGCGGTTCTTTTGGGGAACACACACACGCACCCACCCATGGCTTTACCTAGAACCCATGTTTCAGTTTTCTAAAAGGATTAAAGCTTAATTTCGTTTTAAGTGTTTGCTTTGTTTGCCAAAAACGGACCACGTCACGGCCTATAAAAACTCGCCGTCCAACCTGCGGAAGCATATTGAGGGATATAAACACTTTATTCCAAGAGAGAGCTTATAATGAAGTTGTTTGCTTTTAGAGCTAGCGATAACGTTGCAATAGCTATGCAGTCTGGTTAGTCAAATGACTTTCTGCGGATTTGCCCGCTAAGTTGCCATCGCCTTCTCCACGGCTAACATGGACAGTTAGCATAACTGTTTTTACATGCTAACTAACATGAATAACGTTATCTGAAGTCCTTTCAGAAATATGCTTCAGCATAATAATAAATAAACTTGTATAGCACCTTTCTCATACCCAAGGTCGCTTTACAATGGGGTGGGCTTGCCAAATAAACAATGTAGAAATCTTTCTTTTCTAGTAACATTAGTTGCCCAATATGATTTCAAGTTTGAAAAGGGTTTGCTAGCATGTTGGGTGGAGCTTCAGGTTCTACAAGCTGGTCAGGAAATCCACTCAGTTGCTTCAGAGGCATTCGGTTTTGTAAGCGTTGTGGCAATAATACAGCAATGTGTTGACAATGTACTTTTTAAAAATACTTAAGTATTAAAGCAAGTACTTAAGTAAAAATTTGACTGGACAACTTTCACTTGTATCGGAGTAACATTTGGCCAGTGGAATCTGTACTTCACTTAAGTAATGAAGTTGGGTACTTTGTCCACCTCTGGGTTCGGGGCCATGCGCCTCTGGAAAAACTTGAAATTAGAGACTTCAAGTGGTGCATTCTGGTGGCATTTAGGGCTGATTTAGCAGTGGGTAGCCATGCTAACAGCACCTGGGGAGCAGTTGGGAATTGGGTGCCTCGCTCAAGGGCATCTCAGCCCAAGGCCGTCCCATATTAACCTAACTGCATGTCTTTGGACTGGGGGAAACTGGAGGAACCCATGCAGACACTGGGAGAACATGCAAACTCCACACAGAAAGGCCCTCGCCGACCGCTGCGCTCGAACCCAGACCCTTCTTGCTGTGAGGTGACCATGCTGTCCACTTACACCACCATGCTGCCCAGCTCGGCGTAGAACTGCTGCTCCTCTGCATCGAAAGGAGTCAGTTGAGGTGGTTCGGGCACAGTGTTAAGCTGTCCCCTGGATGCCTCCTAAGGGAGGTTTTCTGGGCAAACCCAGGACAGGCTAGAGAGATTACGTCTCTTGGCTGGCCTGGGAACGCCTCGGTATTCCTCTGGAAGAGCTGGTGGAGGTGGCCGGGGAGAGGGGAGTCTGGGCTGCTTTGCTTGGGCTGCTACCCTGGCAACCCAGATCTGGATAAGCGGTAGAGGATGGATGGATGTTTGTCAAATATGCAAGGGGAAAATTGAAAGGGAAACTGACGTCACTCTTAAACTTGCTTTATTTCTTAATTAACGTGTTATTCAATTATGTTTTTGGTTTTATTAACCTTTTTATATCGTGACTCGTATTGGCATATTACATTACATTACACTTAAGCCTTTTTGGTTTTTAGCCATGTTGAATGTTGTTCGTTTGGTCCACAGCAGGTGTCGCTTATCCATGTCATCTTCAAGACTTGTGTGAGACTTCAAACGTGAAGTGTCAGCGCTGCCATTTTGAAAACTGTTTACACAGCGGCCAGATCGCCATATCATTTCTAATTTAGATTAATTTCAAGACTTGCCAGCTTCATCAGTGCTGGAGTGTCAGTCCTGCGTGCTGTGGCGTGTGCACCTGAAGGCATGCACATCTGAGTTCAATTGAGGAACTGTGTTTGCCTCTTTAAGGACTGTGCTGATGCATTTGCATCGCAAAATATTATATGCATGTGCACATTACCGAGCCTTTCTACCCGTTGTCTTGATTTCCTGGTTCACGATCCTTGTGCCTGTTTCTCGTTCTTGTCCTCGCTTAACCTTTGATGTACTGTTTTGTGCCTCGACCGACCCTTTTGCCTGTGTTCTCATTTTTGATCTAGCCTGCCATTTTGGATTGTTTGCCTGTGTGTATACGTATTCTGCACTTTTATTAAACTTCTGCAAATACATCCGCCTCCTTCGAGTATGTGACATGGAGATTATTCCATACGACTTGGAACCAACTGAGAAGAGTTGGAAAGACGACAGGATAAGGACTAGTCCGTCATGGTGGTATTTACGTCGTTACTGTCGCGCCATTAAAACGTGCCAGATCAGACGGCTGGTGGGTTTTCAAGATGATAAATACATGCGTGTATTTTTGTGATAAATACATATTATACTGGGTGCATTTCCCATATAATCCTCACTAAGGTTTCAGACAGCACTACAAAATGGCGTCTGCACTATATAGTGAGTAGGGAGCGATTTCGGACACAGAACTTCCGGCTTGATTTACATCAGCATTCGAAAGAAGGCACGCATGTCTTTTGACAGTGTTGGCAGAGGTCGGTCACTTTGATTTCCGCTGTACATTTTACTTCCATCCTACGATGTCTCGCACAGGTCTCAACGAATCTCGTTTACGGCCGTTGCTTTGACATATGGACTGATATTACAGAGCATATTTCAAACACTCATAACTTGCTACAGGAGTGACAAAACAGCGATCAAAAATGCATTACGATATTTAATAAAATGAGAAATAGCATTTTGATGATAAAAAAAAATTTGCCTTCAGTTCTCCTAGACGCATCTTGTCTTTTTTGTACAGGCTATACATGTCCAATTCCTGTAACCTGAAAAAGAGAAGGAAAACTTACCAGTGCAGACTTGCCGACACCTCCAGAACCGAGGACTACTAACTTGTATTCGCGCATCATGCAGTGTGTCCGTCAATCACCTAAAAAAATAATAATAATAATTAAATTAAATATAAAAATTACCATCATCATTTAGTATCAGGATTATATCCAGACTGTAAATATTATTCTCCCAGTTAAAATGCAAGTGTTCCACACCCTGTGTTCACCTGTTCCTTTTATACACCGTGTATCTGGATTGAAAAATTCACAAGCATTTATACTTAACCCGAGCCCTCTAAGCAAATGAAACTTCACCACGAACATGCTGAATCGCTTTTCATTTCCAGTTGTTAGATGCAAAAATTGCGTGCGATTTTGCATGTCGTTTTTAATTTTGTATAAAAAGTGCCAATGTCAGCAGTCATGGGCTGTGTGTTCTAATACAGCATGCAGAGAGCAGGATTTGTGGCTTGGAGCAAATGGGTTTCCAATATGCTTTTAAAAAGTGACCATGGAAAAAAGTCCCGACATAATCCTGATGCTCAAAACAACCAGGTGCAAATAGGATACAAGACCCGTTTGAGCTGGACGAAGACGTCTCTCTCAACACGGCAAACAAAACCCCCTTCAATTCATCATGCTATAACCGAGGCTGCGGAAAATGAATATTTTCATACTCCGATTATTCAAATGAACTCCTTGACAACAGATTAAATCATAAATGTGGCTTATAACTCAGAATGGGTGGAACAAATATCATTTGGGATGTTTTATAACAACGTACAACACATTTATCATCTTGTTACTCTGTAAGAAACAGCATTAAACCCCCCCCCCAGACAATTCGTTTTCTTTAAATCTACATCAATACTACTGTTCTGGAAACAGCTTTCACATAGTGCTATGTCGTGCAACGGTAGCAGTGCTGCTTCCGCCGCCACCAACACCAATTTCACAAGTGCATTACACTTTACCCAGGTCTACATGGGATCAAGTTTCTATTGCTGGTCAAGAAAAAGCTGTGTCGAATATCAACATCCACGTCGATAAACCTGCCGAGTCACAAGACACACAGCAACCGAAGGGATTTGACATTACAACCATCTTTTATGGGTATATGAAACTGGAAATGGAGAACACTACAATGCTGGTGGTCAAGTGTCACGAGCCGATTTGAATATTAGGAACGCAAACGGATTTCAGTCTGCGTTTCCAGAAACGTGTTTTAATAAAAGTGAAATTGAGCGTGGACAAAAATCATACGAGGTCACAATCATGAATTGAAGTGTAAACAGGTTAACAAAAAAAAAAAAAAGATACTCCATGCATTAAAATATATTTAAATCCATCTCACAATTTGTTAAGCCAGTTTAAGTTTCTACTACAGAATGTTACCATTAAAGCTACGGTTAGAAGCATCAGGTTCGACTGGTGATAGAGCGTTTGAAGCACAAAAGAGATATAACCGGTCTGCTAACAGATCGATAGATATGAAGGCTGCTTCTTGTTGGAAGTGTTAACCTATCTGCTCGCGACTAGAGCTGGTGTGAAGTTTCCACGAACGCTGGGCGAGCTCTTGACTTTCACTACAAGCATGCAGACTCATGACATGCTAAACGCTCTGCACTCGCTTTGCTCTACAGCTCACAGATCTCGCAGAAATTCATGAGGGCTTCTGATCAGATCGGAAGGCAGCACCTTAACTAACCGATCTTGTACGCGCCACGTGAGAAGCACAAAAGCTTCAGTAAAGGGTGTGGTAGAACCCAACATAGCTTAGCACGTGCACACACGACCACATGCAGACTATCTGGTGCGCAGCTGTGCTCCCATGTCTTAATTCCTTTATCTTATTCTCCATTTAGCACCAGCTGTGGTTGCGCTCAGGATGCACTGGAGTCATGAATAAATGCAACAAGTACAACGACTTCAGTCCCTGTCACTTGTCTGATCCACTCCAGAGCTGATTGTGCACGAGCGTAAGAGGAGAATCAGAAGAGAGAGGAGACCTGCATCAGATACGAGTGGCCTTTAGTGGGCATCGGTGCCATGTCTGGTGCCAGGCTGCCTGACACAGAACACTCAGAGAGGGGCGATTAAAGGGATGCGCACAGCACTCAAATGGCCTCTCTGCTACTACATTAAATTTGAGCAAACCTCCTCCGTCTGATTCCAGCCCCTTTAAGCCGAGCTGAAGTAGCTCCCAACCAAAGAACAAATCTGCTGTCATCTAATGCCCTGCTTTCCATTTACATTGGCATGAGGAAGGGAGCGATGGAGATGGGAGTGGGAGAAAAATGGGTTGGTTCAGAGGAAACGAGTTAGAGAATAAAGAGCGCAAGAATAAAACCTCTGTTGTGACGTGCTGGAAAACAAAATGCCCCTGTAACAAGACAGAGGCTGGAACTGCGAGGCAGAAATCGTTCGTGTCGTATTCGTGACGTGTCCTTCATGAACGATTCGCTCGTTTTAAACTAATCTTTTGTAGTCATCTCAGTGAGCGATTCGTTCACTTTCCCCTGGGTCACACATGCAGGTTCAACTTCGTTCATGAATGGGCCTTTCAGGTCCGAGTCTCTTGTTCATTTGTCACACGACCGCCATGTATTCTCCGTAAGGAGGCGTTCACGAAGAACTCCAGGTCTTTCAGTTCTGAGTCTCTTGTTCTTTATTCACACAGTTACAGCAGTCATATGACTGGAGACGAGAGGAGAGCTTGCTAACAGGACATTTCTATATCTAGCTAGCTAGCTGTGTGTAATGTAGCTACTGAATGGATGTTTAATTTGCCTTTCCATTGGAACGAGGTCATACATTACAGGTCTTCAGTGACCAGGTAGGCGAGCGTGAGTAACAATAATACAATGAATAGAATGATATTTTTAATCGCTAGGCACAGCGCTCTTGTACCGGCAGTTGAACTTGAAGTAATAAAGTCATCTGAACTGAATAAGTCAATCGGCTCTGGTCCAAAAGGTCGTTTAAGAGCTTAAAGAGTGAACTTGTGTATTATACTTTGCCAAGTGACACAATCAATGTTGGTCGTGTGTTTGAGAACTGTTTGGAGTAGTGGCAGCATCATACTGGATCCAAGGAACAAAATGAAAGAATGATTCGGGGGGGGGGGGAGAAATCGCTCATTTTGATCATGAACAAGATTCAAAGATTCGAGTCAGTAAAAATATCCAAATTTCATCACTGTGTGTTATATATACACACACACAAACATGCATTTAAAAAAAAAAAAAGTGACAAATTAAAATGAGGGCGGCACGGTGGTGTAGTGGTTAGCGCGGTCACCTTACAGCAAGGTGGTTCCAGGTTCGAACCCAGCGGCCAATGAGGGCCTTTCTGTGCGGAGTTTGCATGTTCTCCCCGTGTCCGCGTGGGTTTCCTCCGGGTGCTCCGG
>JAODLJ010000024.1:98808-109502 GCA_027576115.1 Cathorops melanopus
ACCGGAGCACCCGGAGGAAACCCACGCGGACACGGGGAGAACATGCAAACTCCGCACAGAAAGGCCCTCACCAGCCATGGGGCTCGAACCCGGACCTTCTTGCTGTGAGGCGACAGCGCTAGGTCTTGTCTTATTTATAATAATTATTAATGATTAAGCATCCAAAGGTAACTGGCGTCTCCGTTCAGTTGTATTAGATGCTTCTCCAGATCTTTCTACACAATGAATTTTGCTTAGTACCCCTGTTCTAGGGTCACAGAAACAATAGAAACAGATGTCATACTATTAACCATTCTCCTAACACTATGTGCTCTTGGTCAACATGAACAAATCCATCATTCAGCTCCTCACAATGACAATGTTCAGCAGGAAAGCACAAGGGCTTCTCCGGTTACTCCAATGACCAGCAACATACACGGTGGCTGATTCAATTATACACCAAGCGGCTGAGTCACAGTACCTGGCATTTTTAACTCAACATAATGGAAGGGTATATAGGCATACTGCTGTGAAAGCAGTAAGTAGGATGTCCTCCCTAATAATATCAGTGTTATGATATTCACTGCAAATGAAAGCTTATAAAATAAATATTTACTTGTAAGGTCACATAGAATAGTCTAGCACTTAATGGAGCCATTCAGGCTGGGGATTTAACGTGGTTTTTCTAAGACTTGTGTTAATACAGAAATATAAAAGGACCGTTTGAATATGCTTACAAAACACATTTTCGTAGAATTCCTTTTCGAGCTTGTTTTTCTATCCTGTAAGAGGGAATAAAAAAACTCTTTTGATGCCATCCATATGCAAATGATGTGCGATTTAAACCAACTTATATATTGGCTCTACACCCTGAGGGGAAAAATTCATACTAAACTGTACTATTGTTTGGCAGGGAGTTGATACCTTATACAAGGGGGTTTACTGAATCAAGTGAATATATTTCATGTATTTATGTAGTTATGATACAAAAGTAGGTCATAATGTCCATGGTTGTACTTTAAAGCTAGCCGGCCTTTTGATTTCATAAAATTGGTGAAATTTAGTTCCCTCTAAAATTTGGTCATTGTTATATCTCACAAAATATCAGGCCATTCTGTTCTGTGGCTGGGAAGTTATTTACTTTGAGAGGATTCCCGAGCAAATAATGTGCATGAAATCGCTCGCTTCACGCAGTCAAGCAGACAGAGAAAGTCCATGTGCACATGCGCAGGTTTACCTTTGACTGTGCACTGACGGTTACATCATTCAGTCACTAAACGAACAGCTGATCACACCGAGGTGCTCGCTGACAGCTAATATTTATTAGTTCAGTCTTGCGTTTCCTTTCCTTCGCATATACCATAACGTCTTTTCTTCTCACTTTCCGTTACTGTCGTCGGTCTTTCACGTTTCATTCTCACACTCACGTTCTCCATTTTTCTCTCCTGTTTCAAATTTGTATCACACAATGCCTTGTGCGAACGGGGAAAGCCCACCACGTCAGGCATGACGTAGTATCTTGAGTTTAGTCATGGTGAAGCAGGAAAAAATAATGGCGAATTTAAGGCCACGTGGCCCTAAATTCATTAATTGTTCTATTAAAAAAAAAACTAATAAAATTGGAAGTCTGTGATTCGAATTCCACTAAATAAAAATAATTGGGTGTCCAGAAAAATTCTTTTTATGACCTTCACTTGAAAAATCTGAAAGGCGTTCTAGCTTTAAGACCTTGATTTGTAAACTACATCCACTTTCCCAGGTATGTCAATGATATCTTAAGCACATCCTTAACTTCTAATTGGATGGCAATCAGTTAATTCCAGTTTGATACCCCATTTCCATTTCTCACCATCCCCATTTTAGCCGTTGCAATCAGTACGCACTCGTTAGCATTCAACAGTTCGTGTAAGCCATGTTCAAAAACATGCGATTTCCATAATGAAGGCATAAAGTTCAGGAGAGCAGATGCAAATCATAAACCCACAGAGATGCCCTCTTTAAGAGAAGCTGCTAGTTGTCTTCAGTATCTTTGGTAGTGTTCTAGCTAGAGTTGTCTTCCAGCACCCACCCACCGGCACCACAAACACGTATCGGTATCATTATTATCCTAGCTACTTTTGAAAATGATCTACCGCGTAACGTGAGCCAGAGGTCCCTGTGCTACAGGGATCAGTTACAGAGCAAGAACAAAGCAAGGATGAAAGCAAGAAATAACAAGAGCAGGTTTGACAGGGTGAGAACAAGGCAACAAAATAGAATAACAAATATGCTAAATATCATTGAAACTGAGAATCCTGAAAGAAGAGCTTGAAATATATGCGCTGATAATTCTATTGGAGTCACAGGACTCTAAACAGCTGTGTTTGAAACAGCACCTGTTTGGGGCTCATTTCCAAGTGCTGTTCATTGGAATAAATGCTTCCTGATCCAGGAAATGGGGCAGCCTGTTCCCTGTCGGACTCATTCGTGAATATTACATCTGTTCCTTTTCTCAACAATGAACTTCCTGACCTGAACATCTTAACTGGTAATTCACTTCCTCTCCCCAAAAAAGTTCATAATACCTCCATTTACCCCAATGAGACATAATCATCACGCTGGGGAACACAATATTGTCACTAAAAGGATTTGCAATTGTTATCCTAGCACTAACGCCCCAAGCCTAATCGCTGAAAGCTGATCTTTGTTTCTGGCCCCGCTGCAAATGCCTGGCCTTGCGTCTTGCACTGCTTCCCTCTCTTGCACCAGTTGGTACTTTGAGCTGTAAGCTGGACGTATGGGAGAAGTGTGGGCGACAGCTGTGGCGACCCCAGGATATCAGGAGGACCCTCAACCACAAACATTTGTGTTTTTGATCACACACGTGCTACCCTAAGGCCTTCGTGATGAGAAGCCGTTGCCATTCCAGCTAACAGCTGCGTCTCGCCACAGTTTGGAAAAAGAGAGCTGGGTAAACACATTAAGGTAGAGGAATGGAATAGATAGCAGCTACTGGATATTTAACACCTTGCTGAATGTTATTAATCTGACTGGACCCTCACCAGTTGCCAGCCGAAACCAAATAAACGTGCAACCTTCTTTTGTTTCTCAGCATACCACGACCAACACGTGTGATCAAATGAATACCTCCACGTTTGATGGGTAATATGATAAACCTCAGGGGCATGTTAAACCCATTGCAAAGAGCATGTCAGGATGGGGTTACAAGCCAAATCCAGGAACGCTGTCATTGCATATGTTGCACTCAATCAGGAATCAGGATGGATGTTCATGAGGTAAAGACACGCTGCTTTTGACTGGACCAAAATGACCTATTCATGTCATATCAATACAAGGGCATGCACCAGAGCAGGGAAAGAAGAAGCAAAGGGAATGGGGACATATAAGGACTCTGAGGTACTTTCATACACTCAAGGACAGGTGTGCCCTAGCTGTGAGCAACAGTTTGGAATCTTAGGGGAATTTATTCTTTTTAACCAACCACCTCTCTTGCTCATTCAGTCCTTTTACTGCTCAGCTCAAAGTATGGGGCAAACTGAGCAGCTCCTCTGCTAAGATCATTACACTGCTTTTTATGGTCCCCACCAGTCCAAGCACCATCGCATTTAATGAGGGACACTGTCCAGCCCCCGATATTCTCTCCTTTTACAACCTCCATCCCCCCTCCCCGACTTAACAACCCACTGTGGAGTCCCGGCCACTACCCAGACATCTGGCTCCTCCATCTTGCGTGCTGGCCTAATGGCCAATTACCGGCTGCGCAAAGGGCCGTGGGAGCAAAGGCGGATTTATCGTTCGATGCATTCCAAGCCCAGATCTTCAGTCCATCACTAGCACATTAAGGCCTGCCGTACGAGACAGGAGGCCCATCAGGTTTAATTTGCTTTAGCTCCACTTGAAAATGGCTATTAAAGACTCCCTGCACACCATGCTAGCGCTCATATTAACTGAAAGTAGAAACGAGCCTCTGCCTCCTCGTTTAGCGTCTGCAATTACCAATGTCTGCAGAGGACGGCTTTAAAAAAACAGCTCGAGTGCTCAGAGAGCAAGGGTCAATATTTAAGTTATTTCCAAGTCATACATTTTTTATCAACTAATTGGCATGCCTTTTAACGTTTCTTTAATTGTATTTCACTTGCTACTCTTTGAAGGAAAGGAATTCCTTCTGACCAATTTCAGTGGATCCTGATTAGAGCTTTGGATGAAATGTGGAGTGGAAAGGGAATGGATGTCGATGATCATAACTTGCTCTTCAACATGGTAGAAAGTTGAACTGTTTTTCCACACAAAACAAAGAATGATCAAACAGTCCTTGTGCGCTTGCTCAGTAGGTTTATTTCAACGGGTTCAATTTGATCTCGCCATGAATTACTGAAGTCATCTACGTATCGAAAGTGTTATTACTACAAATGGCCGGCAGCCGGACATGGATTACAAGCCCGGCTAATTGGACTGATTTATGAGAAAATTTAAACTCAATCTAAACCAGAGCCTTAATTAACTGAATCGTGGAGCACTTAAGAAGGCCACATGACATAATATAAGTACTCATAGACACTCATGTTCGTTTGGTTTCCTGCTTTGTAATTAGCTCAAGTCTTACTGCCAAAAAAGCTGGAGGGAAATTCAAGATGAGAGCACTCTGTTGCCCTGGACAACCTGCTGCTTTTTCCATATTTCCAGCGACCTGTGTGTTGCCTCGCGGCTCACTCATCAAGCAGAAGGCTGGATGTACAAGCAGCCCAGTGCTCCTACACTACAAACACAACAGTGTTATCCATGTCAAATCCATTGGAGAAATCCTGAGGGAAGTCCATATGGGGCCAATAGATGGACTCTCTCTCTCTCTCTCTCTCCTCTTTATCGCTGAGCAACTCCTCATGGGAGGAAAAAAGAGCAAAGCTACAAGCTCATCACAAACACAAATACACATGCACACACACTACAGACCTTGTGTATGTTTCTAATTTCAGTCTCACCTGGCAGATTACTGCGCTAGCTTTCTTCACATTAATGACACAAAGCAGTCTTTTGTTTTTATGCACCTGAGATCTGCAGTGCTCAACAATAAACATTCAACAGGCTGCAGCTATTACCGATTCAACAAAACAGCTTTCAGGGTTTACTTTTATATTTGCCTTACTTTTATATTGTAATTTGATGTCAATGTTTGTTTTTTTTAATTAAATGTATTTTTTTAATTTCATATTTCAATATTGTAATCTTATACTATTTTTGAATGTAAATATTTATTTTCATATTTTATTTCAGGACACGCTGGAGGGACTATGTCTCTCGGCTGGCCTGGGAACGCCTCGGTGTTCTTCCCGAGGAGCTGGACAAGGTGTCTGGGGAAAGGGAAGTTTGGGCTTCCATGCTCAGACTGCTGCCTCCACGACCCGGCCCCGGATAAGCGGAAGAAGACGAGACGAGATGAGACATTCTGTCTGCAACAAAATACAAGTCAAAGTCCATTTAGAAATCACTGCTTTGTTTTTTTTATTTGCATTTTCCACACCGGCCCAACTTCTTCTGATTTGGGGATGTATGTTCCAGATGTTATTTCATAGTTTTGATGACTTCAGTATAGTTCTACAATGTAAAAAATAGACAAAATACAAAAAGACCTATGAATGGGTAGGTGTGTCAAAACTTTTGACTGGCACTGTCTGACTTTAGATTCTGTCTGACTTCAATCAAAATCTGAGTTGAGGGTATTGTATGTTCTAAAATTAAATAAACAAGTATGACATTAACAATTATGAAGTACAGACATGAGGTGGAAGTAAACTCATATAAATAAATTATAAAATGCACAACGATGAAATAGCCCATGTTCTCATCGTGTTTGAATATTAAATAAAGTAAAATAAAAGCATGACTGAGGGATTGATTTAAGTTACCAATGCGGTTTAGTCGGTCGGCTGCGACTGTTTCAAATGCTCGTCTCATCATTGGATGTTCTTCGAGAACCTCGTTAAAACTGTCCACACTCAGAGAGTAAAGACGACAGTACGTATCAGCTCTCACACTGGCTGTCCTCCTGCCACGGGTCAAGAGACAGATCTCTAAAACAGGGACACACACACACAGTCATAAACTATCAATTTCACCAGATCCACTCATACATCCATCTCTACACCCATCCATTTGTGCGTCCATCCAGACAATTATCCGCATATACATCTGTACAATTTTTCAATCTCTCCTTTTGTTAAATTAGTTTTCCATCTATTAAAGTCTTAGGACCATCAATCCAGACTTCATCTATCCATTCAACCACTATTTTATCTATCCATCCATTCATCATGCCTATTATGAGGTGTGTTATATGTAATTCAACACATTTATTTAACACACTTTAAATCACAGTTAGTTATCTCCTAATTATTCTGTAATTATTATATTCTGGGAAACAAATGTGTTCACCTCCAAAATATGATCCATCACTGAGTTTGGTCTCCTTGTTTCCCCTGGTGAGGACGCTCACTCGGCCATGCTGAATAAAGTACATCTTTCGGCCAACGGTCCCCTCACGAATGATGAAGTCTCCAGGCTGAAATACCTCAAAGCGCAGCTTAGTGAGGACCGCAGTCACAAAGTTTGGATCCGCGTTAGCAAATAGTGGCATGTTAGCCACCAAACTGCGGCAGTTAAAGCTCACAATTTCCTGTTTAGAAAGGGAAAGTATGGAGGTGGGTTTTTTTCTCATCTTTAATCAAGAGCATGGACTTTAAATTTGAGAGCAGTATTTATTCATTTCACATTCAGAATCATGCACTCTCTTGGATTTTTGTGAAGCGACCCTATCAAAATTCAAATACATGCAGATTAGATAAAATACCCAGCTACTGGGGTTGCACAAGCCAGTGCACACTGAGTACCAGTCCCAAGCCCGGATCGATCGGGGAGGGTTGCGTCAGGAAGGGCATCCGGTGTAAAACCTACACCAAATCAAAATATTGAGATCATGATGATCTGTTGGGGCGACCCCTAACGAGAAGGCCTGGAAGAACAACAAGAAGAGCCTATCAAAATTCTCCACCCAGTAGAATGCAAGGTTTGACCAATAAAACGAATCAAGGTGTCACTATCTCTTGAGTGCACTAGCTTTACTTACGGGCAAGTTACTGTTTAATCAGGTTCAGCCACACATCACTCCATCAGCATGGATCACTCCAATTAAGGACCTCAGGGAAGAATTTTATTGTGATTGCGCGAGTACTTTCTTCAAATGTTCTTTGAAAAGCCATATTTACAACACAGGAATACATCCATGATAATAAGCATGACGTTCAAGTGTTAATTACGCTTAATTATATGAACACTGTTTCCTACAGAACCTGCTGAGATGTCACAGAGACTGCAAAACAAGATGCAAAGTGTCGTCAGCCATCTGGACCTAATGATATCTGAAGAAATTAACAGTAATACTTGAGGTTCTTGATTTGAGTGATCCGTGGTGAGAGTGGAGAAATCTGTAGCAGAAGATTGGTGAGTGCACAAGAGAAGTGTGAATGCGAGGAGCTGGACTCAAACTGAAGCACAGGATATCTGAGCAAGGAACAGTCTATCTGAGGGCAACAAACAGCTCTGAGCAGGAACAGAGCAAACCTGCACCCGAGCAGGGGCTATTGAAGAGGGGGCAAGTTTTCAGGGAGAACATTGGAAAATCTGAACATGAAATGAATAAATACTGCTTTCAAATTTAAAGACCATGCTCTTCATTAAAAATAGGAGAAAAAAACTCCAGAGAAAAGCACAACAACTCGTTCTCAAAAAAGTGAAAGCACTTTGTGTGTGTATGAGAGAGAGAGAGACACTGACCTCCTTTAGAGGGTCACTCAGTTCCCCCAGTATGTTCTCCTCATCAAACATTTTGCCCTGATAGCGATGTTCATAATACTCATGGATCTTCTGTCTCACATCAGCTGGAAGTTTGTGGAAGGACATGTACTGCTCCACCTGCTTATACTGTAACACACACACACACACACACACACACACCCCAGTGATTCAAATCAAATGTAAATCAGTGGGTCGTTATGAAACATTCAGGAATAAGTCGTTCAATCAACATTACTATCAATCATCACATCAATATTCAGGAACCTTCCTCTCTGTAACTGAGAACCAAAAATTAATTCTCTACCCCCCACACCCATCCCTCCATCAACTCCTCTGTCCATTCCTCCATCAATCCCTCCATCCATCCCCTCAATCCATTCAGCTGTACATGTCAAGTCACCTTTATTTATATAACACATTTAAAAGACGAGTATTGGCCAAAGTGCTGTATATCATCTCAGCATCACCAAACGACAATGAAACAAAATACAAATAAAATGAGATAAAAGAATAAAACCAAAATCAAATCCCTCCCAAAAAGCATGTCTGTCCAACCTGGATACCTGGAATGAACATAAATTTGTCTTTCCCTTCAACCATCGACCCAATTTTCTATTCATCAGCTTAATTTATCCATCTACCTCACTATTATCCTGTTTATGAATGACAAATCATCTATCTGTCCATCTCCAGCCATTCACCATTTATTTCTCCAAGTATCATCCTTTCATACATCCATCTATACCACGACCCATTTCCCATCAGTTAATGCAGCCATTTGTCCATCCACCTAAAAAAAAATCAACTCTTCAGCCATTTATCTATTCTTTTATTCATTAACCCATTTTTTTCATGACCAGTCACCATCTGCCCATGCATGCATCCATATATCCAACCATTTATTTTTCCATCCATCTACATATCCATTACACCATCCAACCATTTCATTGTTTGTCTGTCTGTTCTTTTATCCATTCAGCCAATCCTTCACTTGTCCCTCCATCCATACCTTCTCCTGGTACTGTCTCCGTGAAGAGTCCAGGGACTGGATGAGAGCAGTGGCATGGCCGATGAACATGGCGTAACATGTTGCTCCTACGATCATGCTAAGCATTGTTAGCCAAACGTCAGTCATTCCTTCTGGAGCCTGAGCGCCGTAGCCGATACACAGCATGTGACTCATTGCCTTAAAGAGAGCATATGAGTACTGCACACCCCAAGAGTCATTCTGCACAGCAAACAGACAGACAGAAAGGAGAGACAAACAGGAAAAGAAACTGAACATTTAATTGAGACATGGCTAATCAAATTATCCACTAACTGTCAGCTAAGGAGTTACGACCTTATCAGAATTATCAGCTAATTCTCTCTCTTTCCCTCTCTCTCTGTGTGTTGCATGCTGGGAGTTTGGGAGTGTGAGTGCGTGCGAGTGTTCATGGTGAGAGGGCGATTGTTAGGGGGTTTATCCCTTTCTTTTTCATACTTTATTTCTTGCTTTAAGCATTAAAATAATTTTCAGTTGAAAGTTGCTGAGAAATTTGTGTCAATAGTTGATTTAGTTTGTTAGGAGGAAAGTGGTGACGTGGCGGGGTGTAGGAATGGCATCTCACCCGGATGGGTGTGGGCCTTCCCTTTCACTCCGTCATGGAGTTCAGTGTGTCCCTGAAGCGTGATCGAGCATGGAGGATGTGCTGCTTGCAGTCGGTAAGCAGGTCAGGTATGACAACATCGCTTCGGCGTCAAGAATGAGTAAGGCAGTAGTGATATTTCTGAAGGAGGAATGCCTTGTGAATCATCTTGTTGAGACCGGAATGTGAATAAATGGAGTGTTTGTGGCTATTACACCATTAGTCTCACCAACAATTAAAGTCACCATCTCCAATGTTCCCCCTTTTATCCCAAACAGTGACATCAAGCGCGAGCTCTCAAAGTTTGGGAAATTCACTAGTGCAATAAAGATGATTCCACTGGGCTGCAAGAACGAGGCACTGAAACATGTGCTGTCTTTTCGGTGCCAGGTGTTTATGTTCCTCAAGTCACCAACGCTGGAAGTTTCTTTTTGTGTCCTGCACTAAAATAAATGTTGTATGCGACTATGGGGAGCATGCAGCGTTTTGAATGTGGCGATATCGGCCATAAAAAGTTTGTATGCCCTCATAAAACTCAGGCCAATGAGGGCGAAGGGACCAGCAATGGTTCAGCTGGGGTCCAAAAGGGACCTGAAGTAGTGGAAAGACAAACGGAGATTTCTGACTCAAGCGTCCTGGCTGCGGAAAGATCAGCGGGACAAGAAAACGGCAACAGTAACAATTCAATGGGAGACACAGCAACTGAAATTGAAACAGAAACTGACACACTAATTGAGGTACAGTAAGCAGAGCAGAACCCTACAGAGGTGAGTGATGGGGTAGGCACTGATTTGGGGGGGAGATACCAGGGTACAGGCCACCACTCCAGAGGCTGCGACTGACTTACCCATTACAGACAGACATCGCTTTACTGGATACTGGTGAGTTACCGGCAGAAGGCATGGGTGATGAGGTAACAGGGAATGAGGATGCTCTGTCTGATGTTTCTAGCATGCCTGATTTGGGCTCACAGGTAATGGATGAACAGCTTTACTCTTTAGAGGAAATTAATATGTTTTTAGATGAGACATTCAGGAAAGTGTGGAGGTGAGTGACTACTTTTCAGATGATGATAAGTTCATCGTGTCAGTGGTCATGTTACAGTGGATGGTCGGCTATGATGTGCTGTGTAAAAGGAAGTGGTTCGATTGAAAAAAATGTTAGCAAATTTGCGGAGGGGCAAGATTCTTGTTACTCGGAGAAAAAGTGAGAAGGTCATGTGGTGAAGCCCATCCTCTG
>JAODLJ010000024.1:480138-491976 GCA_027576115.1 Cathorops melanopus
ACACACACACATTCATTACTCACGTTAAACACATACACATTCATTACACATTTTAAACACGCACATTCATTGCACATGTTAAACACACACACATTTATTGCACATGTTAAACACACACATTCATTACTTATGTTAAACACACACACATTCATTACACGTTAAACACACACACATTCATTACACGTTAAACACACACACATTTATTACACGTCAAACACACATTCATTACTCATGTTAAACACATACACATTCATTACACATGTTAAACACACGCATTCATTACACATGTTAAACACAGACACATTCATTACACATGTTAAACACACACACATTCATTACACATGTTAAACACACACACACATTCATTACACAAGTCAAACACATACGCACATTCTTTACTCATGTTAAACACACACACACACACACACATTTATTACACACGTCAAACACACACACATTACGCAAGTCAAACACACACATTCATTACACATGTTAAACACACACACATTCATTACACATGTTAAACACACACATTCATTACACAAGTCAAACACAGACACATTCATTACACATGTTAAACACACACATTTATTACACATGTTAAACACACACACATTCATTACACATGTTAAACACACACACATTCATTACCCATATTAAACACACACACACACACACACACACACACACATTCATTACACATGTTAAAGATACGCACATTCATTTCACATCAGAAAGCTTCATTAAGAGTTAACAGCGTGTGTGTGTTTGTGTGTGTGTGTGTTTCAGATTATGCCTGGCAATTAGAAGATGATAATGAAAGTGAAGAACAGCAGGTTGGGTCAGATGTGAAGCTCTGCCCACGTTCGCAGTCACCATTCTCCCAATTGCATAGCCGAGCTGCATACCTAAGGAAGAGTCTTTCTGTTGATGACCAACTGGGTGTGTCAGAGTATGCCTCTGTCCATTCGGAGGGGCGTGGCCTACACAGTGGTAAAGGAAAGCTGAAGAGAAAATTTGTGAGTAAAATCCTTTAATTGTTATATTTAAGTAATTTTCTTTGAAGAATTAGTGCAATGATGAAGAGTGAAAAAAAAAGAAATTCACCACACAAACACACACACTTGATGAGAGGTTTCTAAATTTTTTATTTGGAGTGTGTAAGTTGAACCCTCATTACCTGCTCACCTTCTGTAATAGAGCATCAGGTGTCTCATCGGAACCACACACACACACACAGACACACACAAAGAGTCAAAATACACCTATGAGGGAGAGTTGTGTATATGTGTGGTGTGTAATTTTCTGGAGATGGGTTCCTCTCTTCAAGTACTGAGACTTCTGTGTTTTAGGGTAAGTGTGTGTGCGCGCACGCACACAAAGAAATGTATATTTTACTCAATAATACCATAGGTAATTGTGCATTTTATAATGCATAATGTGTATTCATTTGATGATAATTAATTGCATTGCATCTTGTAATTTGTTGTGTTAATCAATACACATGGAACATCTTCACAGAACATGTGTTATTATAGTTCATTCTAATATTTAGCTAGGTTCAGCCATGCACTGTCACATACTGACTCTAATACACAACACTTACAAAGTCTCTTGGAGCAATTAAAGGTCTTTATTCGCATCCAAACTAAAAGCATATACTCTAGCATCAGAAAAATCGAATGCAAGGACAAACATTATCAAGTGTTGTTTGACAATTGTATGGATGCTGGTTGGAGTGCACAGCAGTTCCCATTTGAAGTTGGTTGCTGTGGTTTCATTGGAAGATGCCAAAAGAATTGGTTGTCAACAGTTGGGCTAACCCATCGTAGACAAAACTCCATCATCAAGGAGATCCAAATGGTAGTTGAGGGAGCTATTCACTGGATCTGGCTGTAAAGAGATGATCCTGAATGGCAAGAAAAGTGACCCTGGTTGGTGTTACAGTAGCCAGCTGAGTCAGAAGATGGGACCTCACATCAGTGAGGGGGGCCAGTGCGCGGACAAGCCGGAGAGAGGTAGGCCCCGAAATGGTGTGCATTCTCTCCTGATGATCCCACAGTCTTCTGAATATTCTGGTATGCAGAGTGGCAGCATGGCTGCACTTGCTAAGGCAAGCTGTTTTTGACTCCCTGCGATCGTAAACCTTCCATCCTTACACTATTTTATCATAGTCCTCACCAGCTCTGGAGTTCTGGGCTGAAGTGTTCCCAGTAGCCCAGTTCCTACTGCAGTCAAGCTACCTATTTTCTCAGGGCTTTTACTGCCTGTTATTAACTCACCATGAATATAAAATACAGTTTTGGTCAGAAGTTTACATACAGTGACATGAATGTCATCTTGGATCTGACTGTCATGGCAATATTTGGGCTTTCAGTAATTTCTTTGAACTGTTCTTTTTCTGTGCCAGAATGTACTGCATACATCTTTAAAAAAAGACCAGAATTTGGTGCACAAGTTTTAATTTTCTTTGGGTTTTCTGAAATCAATACAGGGTCAAAATTATACATACAGCATCAAAAATATACAGCACACCTAATATTTGGGTCAAATCAAGTTTATTCTTATAGTGCTTTTAACAATAAACATTGTTGCAAAGCAGCTTTACAGAATTTGAATGACTTTAAACCTGAGCTAATTTTATCCCTAATCTATCCCCAATGATGAAGCCTGTGGCAACAGTGGCAAGGAAAAACTCCCTCAGACGACACGAGGAAGAAACCTCGAGAGGAACCAGACTCAGAAGGGAACCCATCCTCATTTGGGTGATAACAGACAGTGTGATTATAACATTTTTAACATGAAGTCTGTTTTGTTTAAGTTCTAAACTGTTCATTGATGGAAACCTGAGTGCAAAACTGTTCATGACAACTGTAGTCCTCAGACATAAAAGCATTACTGTAACTGTCCAGAGCATCTTCCAAATGCAACTTTCAACTGTCCATATGGGGCCGTCCTCCACAGGAGTGATGTGATGAAACTCCAGCCAGACATAGGGCATCAGGATGGATCAGGCAGGTCCAAGGAGCAGAAGAGGTTCAGCATCTCAATCTCAGGATTGATAGGTAACTCAGAGGGACAAACTGGGGGGGGGTACATGACAAGGTTGTTAGATATGACCAATGTCACCTGATGAGTAAGAACAGTATACATTTTGTGCTGAGTGCAAGCAGGGACTCTGCTAAAACTAACTATGTCTCTTCTCTCTTGGAAGTCCATTGTTTTCAATGAGGACATCAGTGTTTCTTTAAGTGTGAACACAGCCCAAAGTTTGATGTGCAGATGCAGCCGCAGTGTGGGCATGCTACAGAAGAAGCTGGGTCAGGTCTTCTCTGTTTGCAGGCCTGTTGCTTCTGGTCCAAATCTTGCAGACGTTTCTCTGCAGGCCTGCACTCCCTTGTGGACGGCAAGACATCAGGCACTGCGGTCGGTGGCAGTGGCCTCCCAGTCATGTAGGGGGATACCGCAGACTCCAAGGGATGTTTTTAAACAGTCTTTGAATCATTTGAGTGGTCGTCTGATATTCCTTGCAACAGAAGCAAGCTCTGAGAAGAAGACAATCTTTGGAAGTCGCGTGTCATCCATTCGAACTACATGTCCAACCCATCTAAGTTGAGCTTTCTTCATGAATGCCTCGATGCCAGGCATATTTGCCTGGCGAAGAACTTCTGTGTCGGAAACTCTGTTCTCCCAAGACATGCCCATAATCTTATGTAGGCAGCAGAGGTGAAACTGATCGAGAGTTTTTAGCTGTTTTCTGTACAGTGTCCACGTCTCGCAACTGTCGAGGAGGGTAGCGATGACTATTGCCCTGTAGACTGCCAGTTTGGTGTGTAGTTTGATGCCCCCCCCCCACTCATGACTGAAGCCTTCCAATAGAAGCACTTGCCTAAGCAAGCCTGTTCGAGAGTTCTTTGTCCATACTGCAGGTTGCGGTCAAAGTACTTCCCAAGTAGGTGAAACTTTCCACATTGTTCAGCTTTGTTCCATCGATTGTGACGGAGGTTTCGGGGGGAGACAGGGTTCAGGCTGAAGCATTCCTTCTGTTTTCCGCAGACTGATGGTCAAGCCGAAGGCTTTGGTTGCTGTTGACAGGTGGTTGGCGAGTTCCTGCAGATCTTGCTCATTTAGTGCAGCAAAGGCACAGTAATCTGCAAATAGGAAATCCATCACTAGGGCCTCAAGCACTTTGGTTTTTACTTTTAGGCACCTCAGATTGAAGAAGTGACCATCACATCTGTAGCGGACAGCGATCCCTGCATCTCTCGAGGAGAGCACTGTGAACAGCATGGTGGCAAACATAAGGCTGAAGAGTGTAGGTGCCAAGATGCAGCATTGTTTCACACCATTAGTGATAGGAAAGGGATCACTGACATGGAGCCATATTCCACAATGCGAGCCATCATGGAATGATCTGATGACAAACTGCAGGGAGCTAACTATGACAGCATGACTAAAAGGGAAGAGCCAGAAGGCAACACAGGCAAGAGTCCAGCACTGACTCCATTTTGATTACAGAAGCGTTCCATAATCAGCCAGAAGAAACAGCTTTGCTCAGGTTGATCCACGTGGAGCAGACATTTTCTCTGGATAAATCTCGTCAGCTCACCCTTCTGCATCTTCACACTGGAACAGATGTTGGAACAGCTTGTGACACCTGATGATCTGCTTCATGTGACAGGAGAAAGAGGGTCTAACGTCATCAGAGGGCCACGAAATGCTTCTGATTTCTGTCCATTAGACCCGTATTTATCACCACCACCACCACAGTGCAGGATGTTGGAGTTCCCTGGACTCTAATCCTCAGTGAATGCTCCAAAGGAAACACAGAGGAACAAATATTATTCATCATGGCTGTAACCTGACAACAAGCTCATATCTGAGAATCAACACTGTGATGATCAAACCTGTACAGTGTGGACGATGATGTTCTTCAAGATGAAGTGTAAAAACCTCAGCGCTTTTTTTTCCACCATGTGTTCAAACATTTTGTTCAGAAAGCTTTTTTTGAAATCTTTAGAAGCAGTTTCCATCTTCAAGTTATTTTTGAAAAGAGAATTGCTTCATGTCAAACTTTGCACACATTTCTTTTGTGCTGAACTTCAGCAATTCATATTGTCGCAGTGAGACCACGTGACCCGACCGCAGGCGTTTGGATGAAACTGGTGGAGTTGAATCCGGATGAAGATCTCGCAGACAAACCCCAGCACCTGTTTCAGGTGAGCTGTGAAACATCATATTCCTGTCACTGGACTGAAGTCGGAATTATTTAGTTTCAAAATCAATTTGGACCCCCAGGTGAGCCTGTGGATAAGCCCCACCCATGACCACACCCACAATACCTGATACATCAATCCATCTCATGAGCTTTTACTGGAAGAGACTCTTTTTAATGAGCATTAATGAGAGGATTTCTCAGTTTTCTGCTCTGTCCTGCCTCAAAGGAGTGCAGACCAGAAGCAGCGGGACAAGCCCCCACACAGGGTTCAATTCCCAAATAATTCCCGCCAGGACTCAGTTGTTCACGAGGAGGAACATCAGCCTCTTTCAGCACCACTGATGGGTTCAAACACAGCCGAGCTCTTCATAAAAGGCAGGTTTCTTCAAAAACTGAATTTCACTGAGAGACCCATCCAGACTGGAGATCTGTCCCTGAACTGGGGAATTTTTTTAACCCAAACTGATTTTAAATCCAGGCGGTCCATCAGTTTACAGGCAGTCACAAGAACAGGACATTTAATTCTCAGGATTAAAAAGGGACTGAAAATGGCATAAAATATCAACTTGAGTAAAACTACAGAAGTTTAAATTCTTTGATGCAAGAATAGCTTCGATTCCAAATCCAACAGCACTGAACTCTCAGATCTTGTGCAATATTTTTACTTATCGATTATCCCTCACAAGTGCTGTTTCACTTTCCTCAAGTCCATCAGGTGAAGTGCCTGTACATTTCTCAGCCCCTACGACACTATCAAGTTGGTAAATCTTGAATTTTCTGCATATATCTGAGCACCGTTTTGTAAGACAGTGAATTGACAAAGCAATCTTAAAATACCTTTTGATGCAAGTTACTGCACAAAAGGACCAACAAACCAGCTCCTGTTTCAAGTCAAACTCTGTAAAGCTGCATAGCAACAAAGTCTATTGTTAAAATCGCCATACAAATAAACTTGACAAAAATAACCCAAATGCTTGTGAGCTATCTGATCCTGGGGGGGGGACGACTCAAATCCTTCAACGTTGACCAGGAAAATAAAAAAAAAAATTAAATAAATTAGAAAAGGGACATTAGCCCAAAGATTAAAACGTGCAACATTGAGTTTATTTCAAGTTCTACAGGTGGCTCTAACAGGGTGGACATCCCACATCCACCACATGACTAACGTTTTCATAAAACATGCCATTCCCCCAGACCTGGACTTGCCTGGCATCAGTCTAAAAAAAGTTTAACATGCACCTTTTAAACACAAGGCTTCCATTCTTCAAGCACTGAACCTCAAGAACCAACCCCATCCCATGTATTTGAAGGATGCATCATTCAGACTGCTGGACAGGAACATACACACACCTGAACACAGCCTACATTATGGCTCACAGCTGACCAACCAGACAATCCCTCAAATTAATCTAAACCAGATTCTGTTGGAGTGAAACTCGACCCAAATGTGTGATAAAGTCATTTTTATTGGGGAAAAAAAAATTAAGAGATCAGACAGCAGCGTCCCATCTCCTCCTGCGCGCTGATTTGGTTTAGTCCTCCTCCTCATCATCTCCTCCTCCAGCTCCACCCTGGCCCTTCTTTGCGTTCTTTCTCTTGACACGGCCAGGACGTCCTCCTCCATACGGAGAGCGCAGGGAGAAGTCGATGTGCTTCTGACTGTCCAGACGCACCACAAACGACGGGATGTTCACCACCTGCTTACGCACACTACACACACACAGTCCATAATGTTAAGAACCAGTGTGGATGCACACTCCAGTCATGACATGATCCTCAGAATATTTAAGAATTATGACGAACAGACACTTAGACTACAGGGTCACAACCTCTAAACAAATGAACCCCCCCAAGGCTGTGCAGACTGGGACCTCTGCTGTTCAAACACTGTAACTACATGAGAATTAATTCTGCATAAAAAAAAAATGAACTCAAATGTTCTGAAGACATGGTGTGCAAAAATCAACACAAAGGAGTAAAAAGAAAGCTGACGTTCATTCCAAATTGCTGTATTAAGGGGGCCTTTACCACAACTCAGGAAATTTAAAGAACCAAATGGTCAACTGAGCAGGTTGACCATTTGAATCGTTTCCCCACAGACCACAAAATGTAATGGAAGTTGAGTCAGTAATTCAGGAAATAACTCGAATCAAATTACAGTTGGTGATTCAGTTAATCTTTCCTAAAGAATCACACTGGGGAATTTGAGCTTTGGTCTGAACCAGTCAGTTCCTGACAGAATCCGAGTGCATGATTCACTGAATCATTTACCAAGAATCAAGTGACTGGCACAGCGAACCAGGACTGAAAGAATCAAATGGTTCATATTAAATGATTCCTCAATGCAGACATGCAGAGTGAAGGAGGTCTGCTGTCTGCTCAGGGCAGCAGTGTTTTTGATCAAAATAAAAAAAGGGGGGGGGAAAAAAAAAAAAAAGTGGTGTCGGGACTGCTCGCTAGTTTTAAAAACTCAACACTGCCGTGACCCCCAGCACATTTAGATTAGATAGAACCTGATTGATCCCTTTGGGAGGGTTCTCTCAGGGAAATTAAAATTTGACTCCCTCTCTGGCCTCATTGACGAGGAATTCGTATCACCACAGTGAATCGGACATTGTTGGTTTAAATCATCGGCCGAGGGAGAGAGAGACACGGTTAGTGTTCGCATCAGGGTGTGTTTGGGCCCAAGGACATTACCTGTGGTGCGTAAACGGCTCCGGTCCGTACGGCCAGCTCAGGGCTCGAAACGCACACTAACACAAGCAAAGGTATACGGCTCAGCGCCGAATTGACCTTGCAGAAATTTCACGTGCTCAGCAAGGGCTAACGAAACAGGAAGCACAGCCTCAATACAGGAAAAGAACCTCAAGTGTGATGGAAATTACGCAACAATTCACAAGTGATGCTTCCCTCCACACAAGTCACAGATTTTAGAGATTCATAAATGACCACAGTTATGGGAACAGTCCAACATTCTTCATTTAGCTTGAGAACGTCACAACAACGAGCCAATTAACAAAGTAGGTTGTGTTAGCCAAGCCTCCCTCGTGATGGCTCTGCAGAAAACCACACTCTTGGACTTAAGGTCAAAAACCAACCTCAAACCTGGCCACCATGACTGCCACCTTGGGATGCAATAGCAAGACCAAGCTGTCATGGTAACGGAGGTCAGTGCAGTCTCAGCTCTTCTTCACTACAAATTTATGATGCAACTGCTGTCATCATGGTAAAAGCTGTGCACCAAATGCAGCATGATCTTCAGATTCAGGTTTGAGACAGAGCCACAGGGAGTGGCTGGCTGCCATAGTTACAGACTCCCGTGAGGAAGATGCTAGATAATGTATTACCCTGTCACACTTAAAGGCTCAAGGCAACATCCAGAATTACAGGTTAGCATGCTATCAGAGTTGGGACTGCAACAGAACAAAATGGTGTTCACTGGAAGCTTTGTGGTTAGCTTAACTACCCAGCAAAGCCAGACACTCCATGAAGTACACTACAGAGTGTCTAGCACACAGTTTGGGACATAATTGGAGACAGGTACAGGTGGATGGAAGCATCACTGGAGTACTCCAGACTAGTTAGAGAGACTGATTCATAATCTTACCGGATGTGCCTCTGGCGGATAAGGACGCGGGCATGGTGGATGCTCTTGGCCAGGCCGAGTTTGAAGACCTGCGTCTGCAGCCTGCGCTCCAGGAAATCCTCCACCTTCAGACCCAGGATGTAATCGAGCTTCATCTTCCCTTCATCCAGCACACCAATGCGCACCAGACGCCTCAGCAGGGCATTACCTACACACAATTCTTTAATTATCCCACTGAACATGTAATCTGACACATTAGAACATCAGTCTGTGGCTTGGAACACACTCACTGGATACTCCATGTAAATTTAGTGCACAATACTACAGAACAGCCTGATCATCATGGCAATGAACTACATGAAGCCTCACCCTCAAAGAGACGCCTGGGGTCCTTCTCATCCAGAGTGAGCAGCTCTCGAGCAGCTTTACGGATTTTGGCCAGAGTGAACTTCACCCTCCAGACCTCGCGCTTATTCCTCAGACCATACTCACCTGGAACAAACAATTTGGAGACATAAGCAAACTGACACCAATAACCACCAAAGCCAATACTGATTTCTGATTCAGCATTTTCTGAGCATTTGTAGGCCTGTGCTGGTGATCAGAAGGTTGCAAGTTCAAATCCCAGTTCCATGCTCATTAAAAAAAAAAAAACCCAGATAGAGCTCGATGCCAACAGCGTTGATGGGGATGCCTCCGCCTGGTAGACCACACGCCTTAAGTTGTGATTTGGGGATGGACATTTGACCTCACAGTAATCTTGACCTGGTGAAATTACTTGTATCAGCCTTGGAGATATTGTGTTCACAAGGTTTTCAGACAGGCATTTGACCTCACGGTGACCTTGACCTTTTGATCTGAAAATCTAATCAGTTTATCTTTGTCCCCAAATGTACAAATGGTGAAAGCTCTGTGAAATTCCTTTCATTAGCCTTTGAGATATCGCGTTCATGCGGACAACCCGAAAACAATGCCTCCTGCACCTTATGGTGGCAGAGGCATTTAAAAAAAAAAAAAAAAGTTACACTTGTGGTTAACATCTCATTGATGTATCTGATGAGCAAATCCTCACCAATGAGCTTGAGCTCCTGGTCGAGACGAGACTTCTCGAAGGGACGCCGTGGAGTGACGTACGTCTTACTGCACACCCAACTGCGAGCAACCGGCATGGCGGCTTATCCACACCTGCCAAGAACACAGCAAAGAAATGGATTAAAGACTCAACATTACAAAAAAACAAGGTGATGAAAATTTGATGCTGATTAGGAGAGAACGGTCAAACTTGTCCAATTTAACTGCCAAGAGACGCAGCACAAACAAACCCTGACAAAACTATGCACCACAAAACACTGACTCTCTCTCAGGCCTCATTGACGAGGAATTCATGGCAGCACAGAGAGTCTGACAGCTCAGTTTAAATCATCAGCCATGAGAGGAAACTCAAAACTAACGCCTTGGCATGGAACCCGTGTTTTAGTGTGGAACTCTGAATCAGAACCCCCTCTCTAACACACACAGAACCCCCTCCATCAAGCCCCAGTTCTTTCATCTATTCTTCTGAGTCAACAGACACCACGTGCTTCCTCCAAAACAGGACGAACTGGACCCAAAAGACCCAGAAACAGAATCAACAGCCAGAGATTTATTACACTAAACACCATTAGACACCCTGAGAGCAAGTCCAGGTTTCAGAGTTCTGATGAAGATGAATTTCTCCCTCAGTCACACGGAGCTAATGCGGCTAACAACATGGCGGCGGCTCCACGCGCGAGCTCGGCCTCCCTCTCTCTCTCTCTCTCTCTCCCTCCCACACAGCGGAACCAGGACACAAAACCCATTTACAGTCTGAAACACTGAAGCGGACCGCGGAGAGCGCTCTCAGAGAGTCTCTCTCTCCCCCCCGGTGCGGTATTACAGCAGAGCCGCAGAGCCCCTACCTGTCCCTCAGACTCCCGGGGAAAAGAGAGCGAGCGGAAGTGACTGCAGCCCTTATAAGATCCGCGTGCACGCGCCCAGTGCACGCGCCCGCCGCTCGGCCACGCATGCGCACATCTTTGATTTCCCAACGCTTCCTGAAAGGACTTCCTTCCGGTGGTGAAGGCGGAGACAGGGACTGCAGCAGGGTGAAATCATCATACCGGAGAAATGCCTTACAGCACACAGACTGCCGCCGGGGCGGAGCGGGTTTAACCCTGCTCACCCAGTGACGGTCTGAGTTCTGTGTTTTATTCGTGTCCGACAGATGGCGCTCGGCGTGCTCAAGCTTCACTGGGCTGACTCGGAACCACGGAGGCCGACAGGGCCAAACACGCTGCACGCGCTCATCCTGCAAACCCTCAGAGCGGATCCTCAAAACGCATGCGCATATGAAAAACGAATACTGAAAAACCATGCGAATCTATCCAAATACTGAAAATGCATGCAAATTCATGCAAATACTGAAAATCCATGCAAACTCATACAAATACTGAAAACATGCACATTCATGCAAATGCTGAAAAATGCATGTAAATTCATACAAATACTGAAAACATATGCACATTCATGCAAATACTGAAAATACATGCAAATTCATGCAAATACTGAAAACATATGCACATTCATGCAAATGCTGAAAATACATGCAAATTCATGCAAATACTGAAAACATATGCACATTCATGCAAATACTGAAAATGCATGCGTAACCCGTACAACGAGGGAGGGGCCTGTGCTTGTGCAGGAACAGTCTAATTCTAAGTTCTAGGTTCTAGAGGAGACTAGTTTAGGTTAGACTAGACCACAATCAATTACTCACCCCAACAACACACAACACTCACTGGTATGAAGATAAAAAATACAATAAATGTTTATTTAGACAATAAGTTAAAGAGAATAAAAGTCATTTACTCTGTGCAAATTATCAATCATGTAAACAGTATTCTAAGTGCAGTTCGTAAAGGTGCCAATATAAGAAGTGTCACATGCACACTTCAAGCACAGTGAAATTCATCCTCTGCATTTAACCCATCTGAAGCAGTGAACACACACACAC